>APFE031176197.1:0-12242 GCA_000404065.3 Pinus taeda
TTCTTGATATGTCCTTCTATCTTGAGAGTTTGAGGAGTGGTAATTCTTGCCAATACTTTACAAGATATGGTATGATTCCTTTCTTCTTTCTCTGGGGTGGGGTCCTGGCATATATCCTCTTCTTTTGATGATTCTGGCTCCTTTTCCTCCTCCTCTTTATATTCTATGTATAATAATTTCTTCTCAGCACACTTATGACCTGTAGTGCATTTTCTATCACAATTGTAACAAAGCCCTTTTTCTCTTTTTTCTTCCAATTGTTGTGGTGTAACCCTTGTAGGTTGTGGAAGGCTAGGAGAAACAACACTTCCATCTTCATAGATGTGAGGGGTAGAATTCATTGTTGCCATAATTTTACTTTCTAGTATGTCACAAAGCCCTTTTACTCTTTCCAATTGTTGAGGTGTTTCTCTAAAGAGGGTGTTGCTCTTTGTATCCTCATAATGTGCTATCATTTCCTCTGTGAGAATTGACCACGTAACAAGTCGTTTACGAGAACAAAGCCCTTTATACCATAAAAATTGATCTGGTTCTAAATATGAAGATGCAATACATACCTTCTGTAATAGTGGTACACAATGCAGATCAAAATATTGCTCCATCTGACGTATCCAATTTACCGGATCCTTGCCATCAAACTTCCTCATCTTGCTTTTTCTTGATTTTAGGAGCTCGATCTTGAAATGATGGTAACTTTGTACTTTCAGATATTTAAGTTCTGAAACTATGACTTGTAGTAACCCTCTGTGTCCTCTTTCCAATGCCAAAAGTCTGACCCAAATTGGATTCTCCAAGGAAGAGTTATACGAAATCTCCCACAGTGACTTGATTATAGACTAGTTCAGTAGAGCACAATTGTACGACGTGCCACAAGTCACTATTTCAACCTTTGGATCTAAAAACAACACACAAGAAACTACAATCTGTCCTCTTTCTGCACCTTCTTACGATATTTCAATCTGATCCCCAGAGAGAAAGTTATGACGATTTTCCCCAAGTCACCTGTTTGGAATGTAATTCAGGAGTCTGCAAAAATACCAACTTCCTCAGATCATATCTCTGCAAATATCACGTGAAAAGCTCTGAAATTTGGACCCAAGGTTCAGCGCGATTTCTTCTCAAATGGGTTTTTTTTACGACTTCTGAAACGTCACAGAAAAAAATTTATAGCGAAAATGCCACAATGACCTGTTTGGAGCAGCGAAACCCTAGAATCCAAAGCTCTGATACCAAATGTTATGAAACCAGCTCAAGAAAAGATAGAAAAGATAGATCAACGCCTTAGAATTCAGCCTCTTCGAGGGGGCAACCTCCTTTACATTACATAAATGAACAATTCTTGGATGATACAATGAAAAGACCTCCTTTCTATATATAGGAGTCTAAGGGGTCATAACATAATCAAAGCTGACATAACAATAATAATGTGAGGGCACAATAATAACAATAGTGGGCTTCTATGGGGCACAATAGTAACAATATGGGCACTAAATGGGTACATCAATATAATAAGGGGGTTTTACTAATAACAATAAGGGGTTACACTAGTAGTATAGGGGTCTAACAAGTTGGTAGAGGTCTCCTCAGAACAGCCATGGGTTTGGACATTGTAGATTATTCAGAGGATCTGTTGGAAGGTGTCAATGTCTAGCCAACTCCGCACTCTACCTCAGAAGATATTCTCCCATTCTACTGTGATCTAAAGGCCTACCCTCAATCTTGGGACCCTCCAGCTCTACGGTGACCTTCTTCAAGCCCCCTCCAGTCTAGTTGGTACCCTCTCCCCTCCCCAGTCTCCCTCCACTTTTAATTTCACGACCGACTATATTAGCCCTAACCCTACGGCTAAACCCTTGCATTACCCTCCTCCCCCTCCGTCAGCCGGCTCCCTTAACCTACCTCCCAGAAACCCCTCGAACCCAACACAAGGTCCTCCTTAGCCATCATCATCAATGAATCTGCCATCGGGTAGCTACATTGCAGTTCCCCCACTCTCGGATGCTATTCCTGTGGGTACACATCTAAGCCCGGAAAACCCTCCTTCAAGCCCTACCTTGCACAAGGAATGACCAGACTCCTTTGAAGCAGTTACAAGGCCAAGCAAGTAGCGCAAGTGCTTCAAATCCAAAGGCGAAGACGTTATAATCAGGCTTGGGGAAGATATCTAGTGGGGTGACACCATGGACATGGCGGATCGTGTTATAGTTGGAAGGATCAGAGGCAGAAGCTAAAAGTGGCTCATTTGAAGCTTTGGACCTCAGAGGTATGGGGATAACACCTGGTCGATTTACCTTTTGTACAAAATTTATTTAGAGGTTGGTTCGCTCTACGATTTGCTAGAGATGAGCACAGGAATTGGGTACTATCCTCTTTTTGGCATTTCAAACAAGCACCCGTCCTTATTCGCTTCTAGAACCCTCTATTCAACCTAGAAAAAGGAATAGATAGGAGTCGGGCCAATATGGGTTCGGCTGCCAGGATTGCCCCTCCAATTTTGGTCAGAGGACATATCTTGGCGCATTGGTAACACCTTGGGCACTTACCTTGAGCACAATAGATCTTACTTATCTACTGGAATGATGTCATATGCCAGGGTATTGGTATATCTGGATACGAGGGGGGGGCCTTCAGGAACACATTACATTACAATGGAGAACTTTTTATCGACATCAAATTTTGGATTATGAGGGGGTCCTGTTCCATTGCAGACGCTGCCATAAGGTGGGACACCTTTTCAAGGATTATCCTTTGAATAGTAAGGTGCGCGATGGAGAAAAGGATAAGGTCAATCTGCAAAAGAGCTCTCATACAAAAGGAAGCCCTCCCTGGTTGATGAAGCAGTAAATCACATGGCACAGGCTGCTGTAGAGAAAGCACCCTCAAAGGAGGCCAGGAAGAAGCATGGGAAAGCACCATATGGGCCACCCTCTCCTCCTCTGACCAGAGCAAGGGCGGCTTCCGAGGATGCATTCTCCACTGGTATGTTGGAATTATCCTCCTCCTCTACTTTTTCTACTGCTTCATCTTATTGCATTGCATTGAATATTGTTCAGAACTCTGTCCCAATAATATACCTCCCATTACCCTAACATACCCCCTTAAGCCCCCTTCTCCCTCCCTATCTTGCACTCCGCCTTCTTTTCCTGAGGATCCTCAAATAATCCCTTCCATCCCTATATCTAACCCATCAACTTCAAGATACCCTCTTCGATCCCAGACCTGATCTCAGGCTCCTGATTCCCTGGGCATTAGTCTGATATCCTCCCCTCCCCCCTGAAACAACCTCGAGGTAGAGCTTCATCTTTATCAAAAGCAATTTTACAAGCTGGGGAAGAGATTGCTTCTAGCAGACAACATTCCATTTATTGGGTTCTTAGAGTAGTGAATGCCTTTGTGCACCTCCCTCCATGAAGATGCTATCCTTCAACTGTCGAGGGTTGGCTAGCCATGGGAAAAAAATAGCCTTGCGAAGACTGCTAAAATCTGAGATGATCGATGTCCTCTTTCTACAAGAAACCCTGGGTCAGGATAGTGTTATCACACACCTTCTTGAATCTTGGCTACCTGGGTGGACTTTTCACTCTCTTGATGCAATTGGCTTCTTAGGGGGTTTGGCCCTAAGGATAAACTCCCACTCCATCAGAATCTATAACATATGGGGAAGCTTTGGCCACATTTAGGCGAACATTTCCTCTTCTAAACTTGAATCAGAGCTCAGGATCATTAATATCTATGGTCCTTGTCACAATAGGGAAGAATTCTAGAATAGGCAGCTAAACTCTCAAATACTGCAACAGGATAAGCTCATTTTGGGGGGAGACCTAAATTTTTCCATTGGATTTGCGCAATCATGGGGGCATAATGTTCAAAGGGACATTATCTTGGATTTCTTTGAGAAAATTCTAGAGGAACATAACCTTATTAATATCCCTTCATCCAAAATTAAACCTACTTGGAGGAACAACATATCAGGAGAGGACATCCTATCCAGGAGACTTGATCAGTTCCTCATTAAGGAGGCCTTGCTGAACATGGGACATAGAATTAGACAGGGGGTTGGTTCAAGGGGCATATCGGATCATAGGCCGATATACCTAGAAATTAGGGGAGGAATGAACAAACCTAGAGCCCCCTTCAAATTCAACTTTGCCTGGCTAAGAGATGAAGACTACACTAGGCTTGTCACTGATTTTTCGAAATCCCACCCCCTAGAGATAAGAGGGAACATCACAGAAGGTTTTGCTCACAATTTGAGAGAACTGAAGCACCTTTCCAAAATATGGGCGCACAAGAAGCGAAACAAGGAGGACCTTATCCTCAAGACTATTCAAGAAGAAATAGAGGCTTTTGAGAATGAACATGGAGGGATCTTCTCCTCCCCAGAACACAAGGAAAAGATTACATCCCTACCAGCCAAAAGGATTCAAATACTTAAGGATTGAGAGGAAAATTGGCGACTAAGAATCAGAGTCATATGCTTATGGAAGGGGACAATAATACTAAATTCTACCACAAAATTTCGAATGGAAGCAAGGCTATTAATACAATTTGGTAGCTAACAAATGAGCAGGGAGAAACGGTGAACACCTTCCCAAGATTAGCTGCCCTGGCTACATCACACTTCAGGCATATTTACAAGGGCCCTCAAACTTCTACTCTAGAAGAAGTTATGCTCTAACAAAAGTTATGCGAACAACTCAGCTATTTCCCAGGTTTGTTGATCAGGATGATGCATTGGAATTAACAAAGGAAGTCACTTTGGGAGAACATGAAGCCACCTTAAAATGGCTCAAATGAGACAAAAGCCCAGGCTCGGATGGGTGGAATGTGGAATTCTACCTGGATTTTTTTGAAATTCTCGGCAGCGACCTCTTAAAAGTTATAGAGGAATGTAGATCCAATGGAAACATGTATGAGGCCTATAACTCAACTTTCATCGCATTCATTCCCAAAACTGACAATCCCACCTCCTTCAATGACTTTTGTCCCATCTCCCTATGCAATTATATATACAAGATCATATTTGAAATCATAGCCAATCGCCTTCGACCGATCCTGTCTAACCACATCTCAGCTGAACAATTCTCCTTCTTGCAAGATAGACAAATCCATGAGGCTGTAGGAACCTGTTGAAGCCCCGAAAATCGGGTCGACAACGAGGGGGATACCCACCCGGTCCAGACCTTGGTTGGCAGCTCCTTATCCATTTGGTATAGCGGGTCCAACTGGGGATGACGGGACCAGTTTCCCGACCTTGGGTGTGTGTGTGTGTGTGTAGAGCTTGGACTATGCTGATCTAAGGGGAATTTAAAGAAAATCTAATTTAGACTCTTTAAACTAACTCTATGCTATTGTAATCTAGTAATAAACAACATATCTAATCTACACTAACCCGGGGTGTATATCTTCTATTATGCGATCTAAAAAGATTTCGAACAATAACTGGTAATAAAGATCATTCAGCTATCATAAGAATAGAAATCATTAAAGATAAACTATTTTGCATAAGAAGTTAGGCAAAACAATTATGAGAAGCATATCGCATAATAAGTTATTTATATGTCAGATACAAACAATATGACTCCACCGTACAAAAGTGCCAAATGATAACCCATACATTCATATAATGACATATAAACAATTGAAACTATAAATCACTTAAAGAACATAAGCAGAAATAGTAAAGAGATAAAAGTACCATTTATGACTGGTTCCACTCATAAGCTCCAAGCAACAATGATTTATGTCTCCTTGTTCTAATATCTACTAAGAGTACAGAAGTGCAACATCAGTAGCAGATATCAGACACAAACATTAATAAACCTTGATCCATCCATTCATCAAAACCACCTCTGAGGGCGAAAAGTGCATGTTCTGAGGACGAGTTTTTGACAAATCTCCGGACCCTTCTCTAAATGCCTGAGAAGGTTTTAAATACTGCTAACTAATTAACTTGATTACATAAATTTGGGATCTGGTTTTCAAATGACCATCCCTCTAATAAAGCAAATTATTTCTAAAATTAAATCTAACTTTGAACTATTTCTGTATTTGCTCCTTAGTGCTGTAAGTGTGCAGCATTCGTCTGAGTAGAGTCGGTTGGTTGCCTTTCCCTTTTTGTGTGTGCTATAAAAATAGAAGTAACAAGGGCTGGCACCACGTTTTTGATAAACTATCAGATAATTTAGAGAATCTCCCGCTGACTGAGTGTATACTTGGTAATAACCCAAATTTTCCTCAAACTGGATCTACTTTTGCTATTTCGGTTTTCTGTCTTCGTGAATGACTTGATGAGTCAGAAGATTTTACTTTCCGAGCAATTCTCTGGATTGGAAACTGCCTTCATTCTTCATTCCGGGCTTTTTTGTCGTGTAAGCTTCAGGTATCTTTGTAATCATGCTGCTTTTGTGCGCCTTTGATTCTGAGCCTCAAATGGCCTATCGGTCGTTAGCATCTGCTGAGTGATACTCTAGAACCTGTAGTCCTATCGTATGTGGTTCTTACTTCTGAAGAGGTCTCTTCTGTGTTCTCCGAGCATCGACGCTTTCCTCTTTTCCTTAGATGTTTCCTGCAAAAAAAAAGATTACTCCATTTTATCTCCTGTTTTATAGTTTGCGTAAAGGAAAAGAGTAAATGAAAATAAAGATTGATATGAAAGCTTTAGATCTTGCGTGTGTATAATCATGACATTCAAAGTGAACTGACTCTTCAAAAAATGAAAAGTAGTCATTCGTACAATCATTAATTTCTTTTTACAGGTGCGCGCCTAATTCTGATTAATGGACAACTTTCCTTGAATGTTGTGCTGAGCAAGATTCGCGCTTATCGCAGATCGCAGGTTTGTATTATAGTATTGTGGTATCGCAATATCGGATAATCGCAGATTGTGGATCAGAGATCGCAAATCGCGGATATTAGTCATTGCGTCTTACTCTATGCGGCTGCTGGGATATGCGACATCGCACATCGGCCGTCGGGGATTTCTTAAGCTTCTCCTTTTAAGAGCGCTTATGGTAAATGCGATGCAATGAATTTAGCATCGCTTCTTCGTGGTTTGATATGCTCACAAAAGAAGTGTTTCCTTTGCTTTGCTGCGATAAGATTCTAAGGAAAAAACAAAAATATTCATGGGGATTTTGTTTGAATTTTCTACTAAGGGTCCCCCATTTTCTTGGTGTTGTTGCTAATACCAAACAAAAGAGGGGGGGGTTGTTGGTGACCACAACAATGGCGATTCACTGGGAAGAACCAGTTATCTCTGACTTTCTATTGAACTTCAACTTCCGAAACAAATTTTTTTTGTCAGTCTAAACTTTTTTATGGACATATAGAGTACATTTGTCTTATCCTATCAATGATACTTTATTTCAACCTTTCTGTATTCCATTCGTTTGCTTCCTATGGTTTAGCCCTTGTATTTACACCAGCCATTACTTGGTCCTTTTTAAAGATAAAATGAGGTCATCTCTGCTATGCTGGTCATTTAAAATATGCTCATTTATCGTAGGTAGAGCCTCTGCTGCCAACAGACGTCCATAGCCTCGACAAGGTTACCTGTTACCCAGCAATGATCCTTTATCCTGCTTAAAGCTATCTACAACTTTTTCAGAGAGAAAACCATTTTTATACTTTTTCCTTTTTTATTCTCCAAAGAACAATGTCTTGGTTTGGTGGCCAATTTATGACACAGTCATTCACTTGATTTACACTTTTGCTGAACAAGCTGGCTCGTGATGAGACCCCTTGTCTTTTGATTGCAACAATCTTAAGTCGTTGCCCTGTTTTGGTGGACAGTATTGGAAAGGTCAGCAAGTTATAATACCTGTGATCATGATAAGCTGGCTCGTGATGAGACCTCTTATTCTTTGAGATACATATTGCTTTCTCGGATTACTTCTCTGAATGCTGTGGTTTCCTTTAGCAGGGAGGAACCCATTGTTTTTCCTTAAGAAAATTCTGGACGATAATAATAGAGTTCGAAAAATAGTAGTTTTACAGAGAATACTCATTTTATAATTGATACCTTTCATTGTGCTGATATAAAACAAGTTTTTTGCCAAAGGTTGCTTTCATAAAATTTTTGAAGTTAGAACTAGTATCATATCTAGGGTAAAGTTGGATTCTATTCGTCAATAATAAAGATTAGATTTTCAAAAATTTTTACTATTTGTACAAGTGAAAAATCAAAATCTAACAGAGGATCTGGTGTCCATTTAACGCGAATTCCTGTAGTAGTCATCTACAACTGGTTTTATTTCTAAGAAAAAAGAGCAAAAAGCTACCCTACAAAAATTTAGAAGAGTTATCTTCTATGGAAAGTATATTTTTAGGATTTGTCCGTTAACAGGCAAAGAATCCTTTCTACCTACTAAATCCTGCAACATAAACATTGACGGGCCTATGACTTCTACAATCTGGAAAGGACCAAGCCACATTTTTTGGAATTTTGTATGTTTTCCTTTCTCTTCGTGAGCCTTATCCCATTTCAAAACTAGATCTCCCATGTGAAAGTTTTTTCTGGTCACTATGCTTGAGTCAAAAGAGGATTTTATTAGCACTTGGTGATGAGCATGGGTTTTCTTAGCTTGCTCTCGTTGTTCTTCCAATTTAATTATTCCCATATGTCTTAGTTGTAAGGAGGAAGTAGATACCTCATCGATGTACAATACAAAAGACAAGGAGGGAATCATTAAATGAGTTGGAAGAACCACTTCCTTCCCATAAACTAAGTTAAAGGGAGAAGTGCCGATTGAAGCCTTCTTCGTTATTCTATCTGCCCATAAAGCATTTATCAAGGTTTTGTGCCAATTCTTCTGGCTCTGGTCAACTATCCTTTTAATAATCCTGATTAGGTTTTTATTTGTTGACTCAGCCAATCCGTTTCCTTGTGGATAGTAGTTGGACGAATATTTTAGTTTGAACCCTCTTTTAAGTGCGAAATCAGTCATTGCATTTCCAGAAAAGTAAGAAGCATTATCAAAAATTAAAGCTGATGGAAATCCAAATCTAATGATTATAAATTGATCAATGAATTCAATGATGTTTTCAGAATTAGCTGTCTTGAGAGGTACCGCTTCTACCCATTTAGTAAAATAATCAGTTGCCGTGAGGATATACCTATGTTGATTAGAAGAGTGAGGAACGATCTCACTTATTATGTCCAAGCCCCATTGACTGAATGGTTTCTCAATGTTTACCGGCTGTAGTGGCATGGGCGGTTTCCTTTGTCTCCCTGCAGTAGTTTCGCAGATTTGGCATTTCCTCACGTAACTGTGTGAGTCTTTGAACAATGTGGGCCAATAATACGCTGCTCGTAAGATCTTGTGTGCGGTGGCATCTCCAACATAGTGTTCGCCCGCAGGTCTATCATGGAGTTCCTGCAAAACCTTTTTGGCTTCAGTTTTCTCGAGACACCTAAGAAGCACAGAATCATAATTTCTTTTAAACATAACATCATCTATGAGCTGATATTGTTTAGCCTTTAATCTCAGGGCTCTTCTCTTGGTGTGATCTAGATGAGCTGGAGCATACCTGTTTTTGAGATAATAAATGGTGTCAGCATATAAAGATTCTATATCGTTTAGGCTTACCTCATACGTTTGTACTTCCTCAGACGAGCTTTCAGGAATATGCGATGCTCCAGCCAACATTTTTCAGAAGCCTTGGCCTCTCACAATGCTTGCTGGATTGATTTCAAGGTCGTATTCTTGTAAAGCAGTGATCCAATTCGCTCTTTTTTCACCCACATCTTTCTGTATTAAAAGATTTCTTACCGCTGGAAATGGTACTATGACCTTGGTATGGATTTCAAGTAAGGAAGGTCTGAAATACTTGATCGCTTTGAAAACGGCGTATGCATATTTCTCTACGTCTGAATAATTGAGTTCAACCCCTTGTAAATTAGAGCTAAAGAATGCGATTGGAGCTTCCGCTTTCTCTTGATTCACTTGAGTTAGGATCGCGGCATATGATTTTTCTGAGGCGAATGTGTATAAGATAAAAGATTCTGAAAAATTTGGGGTTGCTAAAGACGGAGCATTAATGATAGCCTGTTTGATCAGATTGAATGCTTCATGTTCGTCCAGACCCCATTTGAAATTTGAATTCTTTTTGATCATGGTTTGCAAAGGAGAAACGATTCTTGAAAAATATGGGACAAATCTTTTCACAAAATTGATTTGACCAAGAAAAGATTGCATGGCCTTTTTATTATGAGGCAGGGATATTTCGGAAATTTCTTTGATTCTATCAGGTTCAATGTGAATACTAGATTTTGATACTATGAATCCTAGAAGTTTCCCTTCACTTAATGCGAAAAAAGATTTCTTTGGGTTGAGTGAAATCCCATACCTTAAACATCGTTGAAAGATCTGTTTTAAGTCTCTGAGATGGTCGCCTCGCTTCTTTGAGTATACTGTTATATCATCCAAATAAATCACTACGACTTTATTCAATAAACCTTTGAATGCGATGTCCATAGCTCTTTGAAATGTAGCACCGGCATTGATTAAACCAAATGGCATCTTTCGATATACATATGTGCCCCATTTGGTTCGAAACGTGGTTTTTAGCTGATCATCGGGATGTACCAGCACTTGGTTGTATCCTGAAAATCCATCCAGAAAAGACATTAATTATGAACCTGCTACTGCCTGCAATATTTGCTCCATAGGAGGGAGGGGAAAATTATCTTTTAGATAGGCTTTGTTGAGATTCCGAAAATCGATGCAGATTCTAATATCTTTGCTTTTCTTTCTAACATGCACAATATTGGAGACCCACTTAGAATGTCTGACGGGGAAAATTATTCTGGCTTTTAACAACTTATTTAGCTCAGTCTTTATTTGGTTTTCTAGATTGGGGTGGATTTTTCTGAGTTTCTACTGGACAGGTGTTTTATTGTCGATCATAGGGATGGTATGTTGGATAATGGAAGTATCATATGTCTTCAGCTTGTCGTAGTTCCAGGCGAAAACATTTTTGTATTATCTTAAGAGACGAATGTATGCTAGTTTTTCTTCAGGAGTTAGGTCGTGGCCTAGATTAACGTTTTGTGGTTTATCATCGGTTCCCAAGTTTACTGACTCATAGTTTAGAGTTGAATTGCAGAGCTTAGAATTAGTAGACCTTTTAAACCGACTTTTCAGATCATATAAGTCTTCTAACTTAACCACCGATTTTGGTATAGCATTATCAGTGCTAGTTTTTTGTATTTGTTGATCGTGGTGGTCCTCGTCAATTATTTGATTGGAGTAGGATCCTTCTGAGGTGAGGAAATTTACAATATCAGGATCGTCATTGAATACTCTCCAGTTTGTAATGTTGTTAGGGATGGATGGTTTAAAGATTAATTCTATCGAGAATCTATCCGGGCTAAAATCTTCGGAGGGAATGAGTCTAGAGGCTACGTTGGCTAAAAGGTCACGCTCGCGTTTTGAATTCTCGGGATCGAGAAAATATTGAACGCCATGAAATGCTCAGTCAGATCCTGTACTAGAGATTGATAGTGTTTCAAATGACTTGATAGGCAGTGTATGGTGTTACGTACTTGTTTGACTACAATCTCAGAGTCTCCATAAACTTGAAGGTACTTTACGTTCAACCCGATTGCTTTGTATAAGCCTTGCATCAAGGCCTCATATTTTGTTGTATTGTTCGTGCAATCAAATTCAAGTCTGCATGTAAGCATTGTCTTGTTTCCTTCTGGACTGATCAGAACGCATCCTGCTCCCGCTCCTTCGTTAGATTTAGAGCCATCAAAATATAATTTCCAAAACAAAGATGTATTTACAGGTTCTTCTACAAAATTTACGCACTTTGAATTATCAGTTTGGGAAAAAATTTCTACTTGGGATACAACTGAATTTTCTAAGTAAGGTGATGTATGAGCATGGAAATTTCCGAGGAAAGAATCTATTGAGTAATTGCCTATGATGCTACTATTATATGCTATCGCTTCATTCTCTCCCTCTAATTTTGTTACTATGTATTTTTGGTGTAATTCCCGTTCAACCTTTATTTGGTTTGGTTTACCATTATATGGTAACCACATGTGAGACCAGTCGGTTGAGAAGTATCCACGAAGTTTTTCGGACCAATCCCTGCTGAGAATTAGACCGTAGAATTCAGGGATATCAGCCACTAAAATGTCGATAACCTGACAAACCTTGGGGTTAGACAACAATCTTATGGTGACTTGATTAAGTTCACCAATCACTTCGACTTGAGAGCGATCAAGCTGA
>APFE031176197.1:15703-92992 GCA_000404065.3 Pinus taeda
CCTCTGAGGGCGCAAAAGTGCATGTTCTGAGGACGAGTTTTTGACAAATCTCCGGACCCTTCTCTAAATGCCTGAGAAGGGTTTAAATACTGCTAACTAATTAACTTGATTACATAAATTTGGGATCCGGTTTTCAAATGACCGTCCCTATAATAAAGCAAATTATTTCTAAAATTAAATCTAACTTTGAACTATTTCTGTATTTTCTCCTTAGTGCTATAGGTGTGCAGCATTCGTCTGAGAAGAGTCAGTTGGTTGTCTTTCCCTTTTTGTGTGTGCTATAAAAATAGAAGTAACAAGGGCCGACACCACTTTTTTGATAAACTATCAGATATTTTAGAGAATCTCCCGCTGACTGAGTGTATACTTGGTAATAACCCAAATTTTCCTCAAACTGGATCTTCTTTCTATTTCGGTTTTCTGTCTTCGCGAATGACTTGATGAGTCAGAAGACTTTGCTTTCCGAGCAATTCTCTTGATTGGAAACTGCCTTCGTTCTTCATTCCGGGCTTTTCTGTCGTGTAAGCTTCAGGTATCTTTGTAATCATGCTGATTTTGTGTGCCTTTGATTCTGAGCCTCAGATGGACTATCGGTCGTTAGCATCTGCTAAGTGATACTCTGGAATCTGTAGTCCTATCGTATGTGGTTCCTGCTTTTGAAGAGGTCTCTTCTGTGTTCTCCGAGCATCGGCGCTTTCCTCTTTTCCTTAGATGTTTCCTACAAAAAAAAAGATTACTCCATTTTATCTCCTGTTTTATAGTTTGCGTAAAGGAAAAGAGTAAATGAAAATAAAGATTGATATGAAAGCTTCAGATCTTGCATGTGTATAATCATGACATTCAAAGTGAATTGACTCTTCGAAAAACGAAAAGTAGTCATTCGTACAATCATTAATTTCTTTTTACAGGCGCGCGCCTAATTCTGATTAATGGGCAACTTTCCTTGAATGTTGTGCTGAGCAAGATTCGCGCTTATCGCAGATCGCAGGTTTGTATTATAGTATTGTGGTATCGCAATATCGAATCATCGCAGATCATAGATTGTGGATCAGAGATCGCAAATCGCAAATTGCAAATCGCAAATCACGGATATTAGTCATTGCGTCTTACTCTATGCGGTTGCTGCAATATGTGACATCCCACATCGGCCGTCGGGGATTTCTTAAGCTTCTCCTTTTAAGATCGCTTATGGTAAATGCGATGCGATGAATTTAGCATCGCTTCTTCATGGTTTGATACGCTCATAAAAGAAGTGTTTCCTTTGCTTTGCTGCGATAAGATTCTAAGGAAAAAACAAAAATATTCATGGGGATTTTGTTTGAATTTTCTACTAAGTGTCCCCCATTTGCTTGGTGTTGTTGCTAATACCAAACAAAAGAGGGGGGGTTGTTGGTGACCACAACAGAACCACACAAGAAACCCTGCACTCCATCCAGACAAAGAAACTAAAAGGTATGGTCTTAAAAGTAGATATCTCAAAAGCATTTGACAGAGTAAATTGGCTCTACATTTGAATGCTTCTAACTCATCTAGGCTTTCCATATGAGTTCATAAACTGGATAATGTGCTGCATTACTAATGTATCATTAAGTGTCCTTGCAAATGGTGAGGCATCACCTTTCTTTCACTCCAAGAGAGGTCTCAGGCAGGGATTCCCATTGTCATTGTTACTCTTCTTACTCATTATGGAGGAACTCAACATA
The DNA here is from genome assembly GCA_000404065.3 of Pinus taeda. NCBI lineage: Eukaryota > Viridiplantae > Streptophyta > Pinopsida > Pinales > Pinaceae > Pinus > Pinus taeda. The sequence goes on from APFE031176197.1 coordinate 17,407, forward strand.
ATCATAAAAGAGGAACATCGAAGGGAAGGCTAAGAGGTATCAAGATCGCAGATAGGTTCATGTTGACACATCTACTCTTTGTAGATGATGTTTTTTCTCTTCCTAAATGGGAGTATTGGTGATTTCACCTCACTATAAAACACCTTCTCTGTTTTCCTATCGGCCACAAGCATGATGGTAAATAATGAAAAGTCCACCATAATGGCTATTGGGTGCTCCCCACATGAGATACAATATTCCTTGAGCAGATTCCCTTATACCCTTTTGCAACTAGAGGAGGGATTAAAATATTTGGGATGCATATTAAAGCCTCATGGATATAAAATCATAGACTAGATTTGGCTTATTACCAAGATGGAAAAGCGACTCAACATTTGGTATCACAAATACTTGTCACGAGCAAGTAGGCTGATCCTCATCAAATCAGTTTTGGAGGCCACACCAATGTACTGGATGTCGCTAGCATGATACCAAGGGGTATATTATCTAGAATACAAAATATTTTTTGTAGATTCTTGTGGAAAGAGAAGCAGCTGGGGAAAATATTTGCATGGGCCAAATTGGAATCTCTTGCTCTTCCAAAGAAGTAGTGGGGGGGGTGGGGTATCAAAAGATTAGAAAATTTCTCTACAACCATGGCAGCCAAGCTAGGATGACAGCTAATCACCTCGCAGAGTCTGTGGACAAAGGTGGCCATTTCAAAATACATTTCTCCTCAAAGACTCAAGGATTGGCTTAGTCAACCTTAGTGGAATAATGTTGGCATATCAATAATATGGAAAGCAGTTTTGCAATCAATGTCTCTTATTCAGGATAGACTCACATGGAGAATACATTCAGGAGCATCTATTAGACTAGGGATAGACCCCTGGATTGGTTGTGGAAACACTCACAGGCTCCTTGAGGAGCTAAATACCCATCTTTTTGCTAGGGGTATTACTCATATCAGTCATATAGCAGACAAAGAACATTCTACTTTTGAGTAGCAAGCCTGTAAATCTAGGCAGGCACTGCAGATCCCTCAACAACGGTAGTAGCAATGGAAGGAATACACAGAGGCCCTTACTGAATTGCACATCAGAATTCTGGAAGGAGAGGATGAGTTGATATGGGCTCCATCAAAGCATAGGAGATACTCACCAAAAGAAGGATATATAGTATTAATGGACTCTAGAAAGCCACCACTATGTGAATCTTAGTGGAGCCATCATATATACAGGGAGCAAAACAGAGCTGTCGATCTCCTATCCAAGGAAGAAGTGCACATGTCTATAGGGACATGGATGATCTAGGAATAGAGGGATGGAACCTTAGACATTACATATTAACTAGCTCTGAAGGAGCCTGTCTATATTTTTTTGTTTATATAATTTTTATTTATGCATAATGTTACTAGACATATATATGACCGTTTAACACTCTTCGTGTAGAGTTTTTTTGAAGCTACAATGACAATACAGTGTCTCCCTGCGTGGAGTACACCATTTTTTGATTACACAAAATTGATGGGCTTTATGCGTCATATACAACATATGATTTTGTATCTAAAAAATGTAATTTTCCTTGATTAATGAAAATTACGACTTTTCCAAAGGGAAAAAAAAAGCCCAAAAGGCATGGCCAAAAATTCATAATGACCTTCTTGATTTCTGAATGTTGTTTTCATAATTTCTTTAGTCTTAATTCTAATTTGATGATATCCTGAACAAATATCTAGCTTGGTGAAGTAGATTTCTCCATGTAATTTCTCCAAGAATTCATCAATGACAGGAATGGGAAATTTATCATTAATAATGATCTTGTTGAGCTCTTATAATCTAGACACATACACCATGATCCATCCTTCTTGTGCACCAACACTACTGGAGTAGAGAAAGAACTTTGACTTGGTTGAATTATACCAGCCTCTAGCATTTCTGCAACCCTACGTTTAATTTCACTCTTTTGGGCATATGGATATATGCAAGGACTAATGTTTGGAGGAAAAATTCCTAGAATCAAGTGAATAGCATGATCATAATTGGTGGGAGGCCTTTGGGAGTCTCAAACACCTTGGAATGATTGTCCAAGACTTTTTTGAGATCTCGAGAAATAGATGTTTTTGATGTTTGAACCTCCAGTGAACATAGTTGTGCAATTATGCCACATTGTTCTTTCTTCAAAATCTTTGTCATGCTGTTAGAGCTAATTATCTTCCCTAGTTTCACTATGATACCCCTTTGTTGGGTGCAACCCAACTTGGCCTAGATTTTGGCAAAGACTCCACATTTTGTGGCACGGAGCACGCAGTGAAGCGTGCAATGGAGCACATTTTAAATATACCAGGCGGTGTGGTAAGGGCTTAGGGGTGAGTCAAAGGCCCTCCTTTTTGTAAAAGCATGCGATTTTGTAATGGATTGATGGTTTTGGGGCCATAGTTGGTTGTTTTAGGGAGTCCATGGTATTTGGACCATGGTATTTTGATGATGTAACCCTACAATGTAATAGTGTATATAGGGTAAAATAATAAGAATATATATCAATAAGTTTTGATCCTGACCAGTGTTATGGGTGAATTATTATCATGATCTATAATTTGGTAGCAAAGGAGAGGCTCTGAGGCCTAGAGAAGATTTTGCAACTGAGTGCGCATACAACCTATAACTTAGTGCGTAGGCTAAGAACTGGTTGTTGTTGAAAGACTTATTATATGAAGTAACAGTTCTTGTGGACGCAGCCCTACACTAGGGTGAAGCATGTTAATTTGGTGTTTTCATGTGTATATTTTCTTAATATATGTTGTAGAGTAGTAGTTATTACAGTTGCATTTTACTTCAACACAGTGATGGTTTATGGTTTTATATGACATGTTTAAGTGATTAATCTAATGTGGAAAAGTGATTTATAAATACTAAGAATAAGATAACATAATAATACCACATCTCCTAGTCCTTCAAGGCTATAGAAACCTGGTTCTGCATCCTCCCGTAGACACTTCGGGTGATACTGTGATATGCTTACGGATCATTGCCGAAAGGGTTAGTTATCAAGGGGTTTTTTGGTGCATAGTATAGATCAAACCTGGGTTAGCCCAAATCAAGCCAACAAATGGTCCTCCTGGAGGTGGTTGAAGCAACATGCCGTAAGGTTTGGAACATTGATGTCTGAGAAGAGGACCAGTGGAGGACAAGGTCACGAATCTCGACCTTGGAGTAAAAGGAGACAAGGATAGGATTGCAAACATACAATTTAAATATGAAATGAAGATCAATGAGTTACAGATGAAGATACAACCAACCACACCAAAGGAAGTGCGAGAGTAGAGGGAGGTCTACCTTAAGGCTGCAATTGATTCAAATTTAAACATGAACACAAAAAATTACAGATATAACCATAAATACAGAGATGCAAGAGGAATAACACTTACTTTGATTAATATCAAATAATGAAATATGCTTACAAACAATATGGAAATGAGACTAGCTCGATAATGGTAGCTTATCTCTAAGAAGAGATGTGGTGGCTACATGCCTCTGAACTATGTTACAATGAGGCTCAATGGCCTTTTTATTATTGAGCAATAAGAGAAAACCATAAAGAACCAAAACCTTAACCTGACGAGATGTAACACCAAGAGTTTATGGGCTCCATTGCGGTTAGTTGGATAGCCAACTTCTTGGGGTCGTGACTTGGTCATATTATCTCCATTTGACACACATGATACCCCGTTGGAAAGATCTCCCTGAGGACTACCGCAAAAAAGACGATTGTATCAAAAAATCATTGGTGGTAGATTGCAAAAAAAAATGTCGTTTAGGGCCTCAAAATGGCTTCGGAAGTTTAGGACCCTAAAAACCGCTAAAAATAGTAAAATGTGCTAAAATTAGAGAAACTGAAAAATTGAAAGAAACAATTGTGGGGGTCCAAGTGGAATTGGTGGGTGGCCACCAATATCCACATGGATCAGCAATGGCTGACATCTCCACAGTTTTGGCAGATTATGGGAAGCTATTGGATGTGAGCTTATAGATTTTGACTTTGCTACTGGAAGATCCAAATGCGCATAAACTACAAGAGGATATTCAGTAGAAGCAACATCAGCTGGAGGAGATTTAGGCAATTGTGAGAACCTTACCAATCTCCAGGAATCTCGCAAAGGTCAATGAGGGAAATTCCCTCTAGAAGAAGATAAAGGAGTTGAGGAAGGAAGAGAAGAATTTGACATAAAGAACTCAACCCTGGCACTATGAGGCTCTCCAACTGTCTCAAGCAGTGGATGAGAAGCTTCAATAGCTTCGAAAGAGAGAGAAGAAAGCTACGAAACCGATGATAGAATCACTGCTGGAGGAAGTGCACAACAAAGAGAAGCATGTCACAGACATTCAGCAGCAGTTCAATAGCACCTATAATAACATTGCAGCTAAGATCAAAGTCAAATTGGCTAAGTGACTTGGGATAAGTCACATGTGAGTGTTGGGGGCATGTTGGGCGTAACCCAACTTGTCCTAGATTTTGGAAAAGACTCTACATTTTGTGGGGTGGGCCATGCAACAGAGTGCATTTTAAATATACCTCACGGTGTCATAAGGGCTTCAGGGTGGGTGAAACCCATCCTTTTTGTAAATGCGCATGGTTTTGTAAGGGATCAATGGTTTTGGGGCCACAGATTCATTTTAGGGAGTCCATCATATTTGAACCATGGTATTTTGATGATGTAACCCTAAAATGTAATAGTATATATCGGGTAAAATAATAAGAAGTGGTATGAGTCAGTTTTGATCCAAATTAGTGTTATGGGTGAATTATCATCATGATCTATAATTTGGTAGCAAAGGAGAGGCTTTGCAGCTGAGTGCACAGAGGCCTGGAGAAGAGTCTCCAACTGAGTGCGCAAATAGGCTGCAACTTAGTGCACAAGGCAAGAACTAGTTCTTGTTGAAAGATTTATTATATTAAGAAATAGTTCTTGTGGACATAACCCTACACTGGGGTGAACCATGTTAATTTCGTGATTTGATGTGTATATTTGCGTATTATCTGTTGTAGAGTGGAAATTATTACAATTGCATTTTACTTCAACACAATGATGGTTTATGGTTTTATATGGCATATTTAAGTGATTAATCTAATGTAGCGAAGTGATTTATAAATACTAAGAATACGATAACATAATAATACCACATCTTGTAGTCTTTCAAGGTCATATAAATATGGTTCTTCATCCTCCCATAGTCACTTCGAGTGAGACTGCGATTTGCTTACAGGTCATTACCGAAAGGGACAGTGATCAAGGGTTTTGTTGGTGTGCAGTGTAGATCGAACTTGGGTCGCCCAAATTAAGCCAACACCATTAATTCAATTTCCTTTCCTTCCCCAAAAAATTTCAATAAAAGATCTTGAAAATTAAAAGATATCATCCCTAAATATTGTAACCATTGGATTCCTACTACAATACCAACACCACCCATTGGAATGGAAAGCATTGGAATATTCAATACATATTATCCCATGGTTAGCTTGATATTATGGCACTTTATAGAGTAATTTATAGTTCCTCCATTTGAAACCACCATTTGAAACTGTAGTGTTGGATATAGAAAGAAATTTAATTCCTTGGCTATATTACAATGAATAAAATTATGGGTAATACCTGAATCAATAAACATTATTACCTTTTTCTTTGTGATATATCCTTCTATCTTAAGAGTTTGAGGAGTGGTAATTCCTGCCAACACATTACAATATATCGTAAGATTCATTTCTTCTTTTTCTGGGGTTGATTCTTGGTGTATATCCTCTTATTTTTATGCTTCTTTTTCCTTTTCTTCCTCCTCCTCACAATCTATGTAAAATAATTTCTTCTCAACACACTTATGACCTTTAGTGTAATTTCTATCACAACTTTAACAAAGCCCTTTTTCTCTTTTTCCCTCCAATTTTTGTGGTGCCAACCTTGTAGGTTTTGGAATGCTTGAAGCAACAACACTTCCATATTTATAGTTGTGAGTGGTAGACTTCCTTGTTTCCATAATTTTGCTTTCAACTTTTCTTGCCACCTTCGAAGCCTTCTCCAATGAACTAGTTCCGAAAGGTGAAACTCATGTTGGATGTTATACTTTAAATTCCCTATGAAGACATCAATCTTATGCTCTTTTGGAATATCATTTACCTTGATATTCAATCTTTGGCAGTCCTCAATGTTCTTTGCCATTGAACCGTTTTGTTTGAGATTTATTAATTGGCTATAGAAGGTGTTTCTTTTCATATCCTCATATTGTGCTACTAATTCTTCTGAAAAAATTGTCCAAGTGACAATTGGTTTACAAGAGAAAATCATCGATACCACAAAACTGGTTTTGTTCTAAATATAAATATGCATTGCGTACCTTTTGTGTGTTCAACACATCATGTAGATCAACGAATTTCTTCATTTGTAGTATCCATGTCACCAGATCCTTTCCATCAAACTTCATCATGTAGATATTTGGAATGTGGTTAGTCTTCAAAGAACTATGAGAGTCTCTAAAATCATAGTTTGTATTCCTTTTACCCTCATCATGATTTTCGTGGAGTGCCTTGTCACCACTAGGAAGCATTTCTTGTAGCAACTTTGTCAAACCTTCATTCAAACCTTTGAGGTCCCTTTTCAAATATGTTTTTAAACCATCCTTCAAACCTTCCATCTTAATATTCATCATTGCTTCCATGTTGGATTTCAAACCATCCATGTTAGATTCTAGTTCAGTTTTGGTTACTCTTTGTGAGAGTGAAATTTGTTTCACATGGTCTCGCAATTTTGATATATCATGCTGCATTTTTTCACCTTCTTCATGCGTCATATAAAAGTTTTCTAGTTTCTTACTAGGTGTGTCCATTTTTTTGTTTCTAGGAAGTTTGGAATCAAACAATGATATCTATGCTTCACTATGCCCTTTAAATAACTTCAAACTAATTTTTCAAACAAAAGTTATGTAAAATTTAAAAAATACACACCTTTTTCTTTCTTTTTAGGAACTCAATATTGAAACTGTTGTATCTCTGTAATTTTGGATCTCCAAGGTCTAAAAATTCATCCTATATTATCCCTCTGAGTCTTCTTTCGAACCCCACAAGTCAGGCCAAAATTAGATTCTTCATGAAAGAGTTATACCCAACCTCCCACGATGGATTAATTATAGATTGGTTCAGTAGAGCGAACCTATATAGAGTGTCAGTGTCATCGTTTCAACATTTAGCCCTAAAAATTATATAAGAAAAACTACAGTTTGTTCAATTTCCGTCCCTTTTTACGAAATTCAAAGATGATGTTCAGAGAGAAATTTATGATGGTTTTTTCTAGGTCACCTATTTGAGATGGAATTCTGGAGCCTGCAAAAACCCTAACTTCCTTGGATCATATCTTTGAAAATATAGTGAATCAAGATCTGAAATTCATACATGACATTCACCAATATTTTGGCTCCATGTGGTTGCAATTTCAGCTTCTGAAGCCTCGCATAAGAAAATTTATAGTGAAAATTCCAAGATGACATGTTTGAAGAAGTAAAACCTTAGAATCCAAAGTTCTGATACCAAATTTTATGCAACCAGCTCACAGAAAAGATACATAAGCGACTTAAACTTTATCCTCTTTGAGGGGGAAACACACTTTACATTACATAAATGAACAATTCTTGGATGATACAAATTCCATGACCTCTTTTGTATATTTAGGAGCCTAAGGGGTCATAATATAATTAGACCCTACACAACAATAATAATGTAAGGGAACAAAAATAACAATAGTGTGCTTCTATGGGGCACAACAATACAATATGGGGGCTACATGGGCACAACAATAACAATAGGGGGATACACTAAAAATAACAATAAGGGAGCTACACTAGTATTATAGGGACCTAAAATGGTGAGTAAAGAAGCCAAAGTAAAGCTCATATTACCAAAGCATAAAAAAAATAAAAAAAAGTTAAGGGGTTACCCCATTCCTATAAAGGTAATTGAGGGGTTGGGTATGTTATAGGTGGTTTTTCTTTGGGAAGGGTTTCCACTAGAAACACTTATGTCCTCTTATGCACATATATTTATTGATGTTAGTCAAGGTGTTTATGTGTTGATTATGTGCTAATTTTACATGATATATATCTAATTAGATGATGGGTTTGTAATGCTTGGGTGTTTTGATAAAAAAATTAAAAAGCTAATAAACCCTATCACTATTGGTTTGCCCCCCCTCTCAGTAGTGAGTGGTTTTCCAACACAAATAAGCTTCAATCTCTTCACTCAGTTGTTTTATGAGGTAACTCATATTCCTTGGCTAGTCTGATATATAATTTATGTTGTAGTCATTTATGGGCTAAATTTAGGTTTTGGATCCTCTTTTTTCTATTTTTGGTGTTGGATTTTGTGTTCTTCTTTGCTTACTACATTTGGATTCTTGTACTCTATATTGTTTCAAGTCTTGTGTGTTCAACCTAAAATATAGGATGCATGCTACTAAATTTTCTTTTATCTCATATATCCTTCAGTGGCTTTGCATTAGCTTGGTCGGAGTGGCATTTTTTTGTCCCGTGTTGGCTTTATCTTAGTTCAGTGGGATTTCTCCTTTCTCTGTTTCCTTGGGACCATGGAAATTCATAGCCCATAGGCATTGTTGGTGTAAAATTCTCCTTACAACATTTATCTTCCCTAGTGGTAGCGTAGGAGGCCCTTATCATAAAAATATCCTGGGTTTTATTTGTGAATTATTTAAGCTATGTTTCACTTGGTACTTGACTAGCCTTACCATGCCATGTTAGCGTGGCTAATCCTTTTGAGGTGTTGGAGAGAGGGGATAGTCATGCAGGATTGAGTTGGAGGTGCATGCCTAGGCATAAGTAGTGACTTTTCAAGCTGGAAACTTACACAGCCTACAGAACAATACTTGCTGCTTGCAGGGCATTGCTTGAAGGGAACAAAAACCACTCTCTGATTTTGAGCTTATCAAAAAGATTTCTTGTGGGCTCCCAGGGATTGGAATTACTAAGGGGAGCAGATTTCAACACCTCCATTCACTCACCTTACATAGATATTTTAAAACACTTCTGGAGCAGCTCCTAAAGGAAATGCGTGATGACCACAATGTAATTCTCTCTTTCATGAATGCCCTTCAGATGAACCAATGTGTTAGGTCCCTATAATATTAGTGTGACCCCCTTATTATTATTTTTGTGCACCATGTAGCCCCCATATTGTTATTGTTGTGACCCATAAAAGCCCATAGTTGTTATTGTTGAGCTTGTACATTATTATTGTTATGTAGGCCCTGATTGTATTATGACCCTTTAGACTCCTATATATACCAAGGAGGTATTTTCATTGGTATCATCCAAGAATTATTTATTTATTTGATTTAAAGGAGGTTTCCCCCTCAAAGTGACTAATTTTCAAGCTGTTGATCTATCTTTTCTTCTCTTTTGTGATATGGTTGCATAACATTTGTTATCAAAGCTTTGGATTCTAGGGTTTCACTACTTGAAACAAGTCATCTTGGAATTTTTACTATAAATGTTTTTCCACAAGGTTTCAGAAATGGAAAATTCGACTATGTGGAGCCTAAATCTTGATGAACTTTGTGAGAACATTTAATATCTTGGTTCGTTATATTTTATGAGATATGGTTAGAAGAAGTTAGGGATTTTGCATGCTCCAAAATTCAGTATCAAACAGATGGCTTAGGGAAAATAATAATAATGTTCTCTATGAGCATTAGATTTGAATTTTGTAAAAAGTGACTGAATGTCCATGAACTATAGTTTTTCATGCATCAGTTTCATGGCTGAAGGTTGAAATAGTGACACATGTCATTTCGTACAAGTTCGCTCTACTAAACTAGTCCATAACCAAGTCATCATGGGAGATTGGGCATAACTTTATTGCAAGGAATCCAATCTCGGTCTGACTTGTGGTGTTGGAAATAAGACTTAGAGGGCTACTAAAGCACGGAATTTCAGACCTTGGAGAGCTGAAATTACAAATATACAAAAATTTAAATATTGAGATCCTAAAAGAAAGAAAAATGTGTGCATTTTTTTAAAATTGTATAACTTTTGTTGAAAAAGAAGTTTGAAGCGATTTAAAAGGTGTATTGAAGCATATATATCCATATTTTTTTCTAAAATGCCTCCCAAAAGAAATAATCCTACACCCATTAAGACCTCAAAAATCTCTACTATGATGCATGAAGAGGAAGAATTGCAACATGAAATATCAAAATTATGGGCCAAGTGCAACAAATTTCACTCTCACAAAGAGAAACCAAAGATGAACTAAAGGTGAAATGGATGGATTACAAAGGGAAATGGATGGTTTAAAATTATAAATAAAAGGAAACATGGATGGCTTAAAAAATAAATAAAAGGCGACATGAATGGTTTAAAGCAGACATGGAAGGTCGAAGCAAGGTTTGACAAAGTTGCTAGAAGAAATGATTCCTAGTAGTGATAAGGTATTTCGAGAAACTCATGAATAGGACAAACATAATGTGAATCATGATTTTAGAGACTCCAAATTTGGGATGAATACCAACCATATTCCAAATATTGATATGCAAAAGTTTGATGGAAAGGACTTGATAACATGGATACTACAGATGGAGTAATTCTTTGATCTGCATAATGTACCACACACACAAAAGGTACACATTGCATCTTTATATTTAGAACAAAATCAGTTTGTGTTCTATATATGGATTTTTCTGATAAATCAATTGTCACCTGGAAATTTTTCATAGAACATCTGGTATGACATTATGAGGATAGAAAGAGAAATACCTTCTTTATCCAATTGATAAATCTGAAATAAAAGGTTCAATGGTGGAGCACATTGATAACCTACAAAGATTGAATATAAAGGTAAATGATATTATAGAGGAGCATAAAATTGATGTCTTCATAGGGACTTTAAAGGATAATATCCAACATGAGGTTGGCCTTTGGGAACCTAAGACACTGGAGAATGCATTTAGGGTGGCAAGAAAAGTTGAAAGAAAAATTATGGAAAAAAGAAGTCTACCACTCACAACTATAAATATGGAAGTGTTGCTGCTCCTAGCCTACCAAAACCTACAAGGTTGACACCATAACAAATAGAGGAAAAAAGAGAAAAAGGGCTTTGTTACAGTTGTGATAGAAAATACACTAAGGGTCATAAGTGTGCTGAGAAGAAATTATTTTTACATAGATTGTGAAGAGGAGGAAGAAAGGAACAAGAAACATCAAAGGAATAGGATATATACCAGGAATCAACCCCATAGAAGAAGAAATGAATACAACCATATCTTGTAATTCATTGGCAGGAATCACCACTCCTAAAACTCTCAGATAAAAGAATATATCAAGAAAAAAAAAGGTAATAGTGATAATTGATTCTAGTAGTACCCATAATTTTATTCATTGTAAGATTTCCAAGGATTTGAATTTCTCTCTATATCCAACACTAGAGTGTCAAGTAATGGTTGGAGGAACCATAAATTATTTAGGGAAGTGGCATAAAATCAATATACCATTGGGGGAATATGTGTTGAATAGTCCAATGCTTTCCATTCCAATGGGAGGTGCAGATGTCGTATTAGGAGTCCAATGTTTACTACCTTTGGGGATGATAGATTTTAATTTTCAAGAAAATTTCTTGAAAATTTCCGTGAAATGAAAGGAAATTGAATTAAGGGTTATCATAGGGAAACTTGGGAAGACAATAAATTCTAATGGAATGACAAATATTTTGAAGAAGGAACAACAAGGGGTAATTTCACGATTATGTTCGCTAGATGTTCAAACATCTAAGTCATTCATTTATTCACATATCCAAAGAGTCCTTTAAAATAATTCAAGTTATTTGAGACCCCAAAAGGTCTCCCACCTATTCATGACCATGATCATGCTGTTCACTTGATTCTAGGAATTGTTACTTCAAACATTAGATTATACAGATATCCCTATGCCTAGAAGAGTGAAATTGAACATATGGTTGTAAAAATGTTAGAGGCAAGTATAATTCAACCTAGCCAAAATTACTTTTCTTCTCCAGTAGTATTGGTGCACAAGAAGGATGGATCATGGTGCATGTGTTCAGATTATAGAGTGCTCAACAAGCTCACTATTAAAGATAAGTTTCAAATTCCTATCATTGATGAATTATTGGATGAACTACAAGGAGAAATTACTTCACCAAGATAGATCTTCATTCAGGATATTGTCAAATTAGAATGAAGATAAAAGACATTCCAAAAACAACATTTAGAACTCATGAAGGTAATTATGAATTTTTGGTCATGCCTTTTGGCCTTACTAATGCACCTTCCACATTTCAAGGTTCGATAAATTCCATTTTCAAACCCTTAGAAAATTCATGTTAGTATTTTTTGATGATATACTAATCTATAGAAAGTATTGGAAAGACCATGTTCAATGTGTTGACATGGTGCTCAAACTGTTGGAGGAGAAACAATTGTATGAAAAAATCTCCAAAATTTTCTTTGGGGTACATTAAGTTTAATATTTGGGCATATTGTATCCCATGAGGGTGTTAAGGCATACCCTAACAAAATCAAAGCTATCAAGAAATGGAAAATACCCACAAACATAAGGCATATTTGAGGATTTCTCGGGTTGACAGGGAATTACGGTAAGTTTGTTAAGAATTATGGGAAGATATAAACACTACTAACAACATTATTGAAGAAAGATGCATCTTCTTGGACTTAAGAAGCAACTAAAGATTTTGAACAAATAGGGAAGCGTCAAGCTCTGGTATTAGCTACACTAGACTTAAAAAAAACCGTTATTGTGGAATGTGATGCCTCAGGAAACAAGATTTGTGTTGTTTTAATGCAAGAAAGAAGACCCATTTCTTCTGAAATTCATCCAATCAAGGGAAAGTATTTACATAAAGCTATTTATGAGAAGGATATGTTGGTAATCCCACACACACTAAAGAAATGACACCTTTACCTAATGGGAAGACACTTCAAGGTAAAAACTGATCATGATAGTCTCAAATACCTTTTGGAACAAACATTATCTTCATAAGAGAAACAAAAATTGGTCACAAAGATGTTGGGTTGTGACTTTGAAATCATCTACAAAAAAGGGAAGAAAAATGTTATTGTAGATGCACTCTCAAGAAGGGATGAGGATGTGGAAGCATTTCTCTATGCCATTTCTATTAACCAACCTAATTGGATAGCTGGAGCAAGGGGAGAATAGAAGAATGATGAAGAGGCATTGACACTCATTCAAAAGTTGCAATAAGATCCCAGTACATATGATACATTTATCTGGAAAAATGATTCATTATCGTACAAATATTACTTATATCTATGTAAGAACTCCCAACTCAAACAAATATTCTTTTTGAATTGCACATCTCTTCTTTAGGAGGGTACTCAAAATTTTTAAAAGCTTACCATAGGGTCAAGAAGGGATTTTTTTTTATGGAATTAACTCCGTTATTTAGAAGTTTGTGGCAGAATGTTTTATTTCCTAACAAAATAAAGTTGAGACAATTAAGACACTAGGTTTGTTACAACCTTTAGCAATTCCAAGTTAGCATTGGCAGGATGTCTCCACGGATTTTATCACAGGTTTACCCAAGTTTGAAGGAAAAAGTGCCATCATGGTGGTAGTTAGTAGACATACCAAGTATGCACACTTTTGTGCACTAGCTCATCCTTTCAAAGCCAATACAATTGCTACTGCATTTATGGAAATAGTTCAAAAGCTACATGAAAACCCAAAGATTATTGTAAGTGTTAGAGATCCCATTTTCACTTGAAATTTTTTGACAAAAATATTTTCTTGTCTTGGTACTCAATTAGCTCATAGCTCATCTTATCAACCTCAATTTTATGGGAAAAATAATATAGTGAAATAATGTTTGGAAGGATGTCTTCCTTGCTTTGTATCTAATAAACAAACATAATGGGTCAAGTGGTTTCCTTTGGTAGAATGGTGGTATAACACATCCTTCCATGCCGCAACAAAAGCGACCCCATTTATAGTGCTTTATGGATATCATCCATTGTCTATCACACCATGTTTAAGAGAAAATTCTAAGGTTCAAGCAATGGAAGATCACATCGAGCATCAACAAAAAGTTATCTAACTCTTAAAGGATAACTTGACTCTGACACAGAATCAAATGAAATAACAGGCAGATCAACATGATAGTGAAATAAGTTTTGATGTAGGAAATTGGGTAGATTTATGCCTACAACCATACAAATAAATGTCCCTCAAGCAAGCTAAGAAGGATAATAAATTATCACCCAAGAACTATGGTCCTTACAAAGTGTTGCAAAATATTGGTACTATGGCATACAAATTGGAGTTGTCTGCATCTTCTCAAGTACACCCAATGTTCCATGTTCCATGGTTAAAGAAGGTTATATGTGACAAGCTCCCAGTTCAAACAATATTTCTAGAACTTGACGAGGAAGGAAAAATAATATTGAAGTATGAAGCAGTCATGGAATCAAGAACTCAAAAGTTATGAAATTAACCAATTTCAGAGTATCTCATTAAGTCGAAGAACTTACCAACTGAAATATTCCACATGGGAGTATGATAATTTTTATATAGAAGCACCCAAAACTAATCAAGCATTGAGGACAACACCTTTTTGAAGGAGAGGGGCATGTTAGGTCTCTATAATACTAGTGTTTCTCCCATATTGTTATTGTAGTGCCCCATGTAGCCCCATACTGTTATTGTTGTGCCCCATAGAATCCCACACTCATTATTGTTGAGCCCTTACATTATTATTGTTATGTAGGCCCTAATTATATTGTGACCCTTTAGACTCCCACATATACCAAGGAGGTCTTGTGATTTGTATTATCCAATAATTGTTCATTTATGTGATGTAAAGGAGGTTTCCCCCTCAAAGAGACTATTTTTCAAGTCGTTAATCTATATTTTCTTCTATTTTGTGATATGGTTGCATAATACAATGGTATATGTTGGAAAACTTGGCTCGTCTTCAAAAAAACCAATGATGCATGTAGGAAAGTATGGAATATCTATATGGTTGATTGTCCCACATGGAAAAGCATGCACATTGTGAATTTTAGCCTCCGCCTCCCCTTGGCTCAAGACCAAAGAATCTTGTTTCGATAACTTCATAAGAATCCTAATGGCAATTTGTTGTGTCTTGATCTTGTTGATTTTTTTTTTTCCTATTGGTTCGCGGGCCCTGTTCAGTGAGTCCGCTACGTCCAGGTTCGAGAAATCTGGGTGGACCCCACCCGAAGGGGGTCCACCCCTCTTTCATTTACTTCATTTCTTAATGATGTCTCTTCATCCTGTAACTTTTGACATTTTTCCTTGAATAACTTCCTTACCTTGTTTCCTTCCTCTAGTTGAGCTTTTAGTTTGGTATATTCTTCTTTGAAGGCACATTCCATTTTGTTCAATAGACCTTGTTGATCTCTAATTTTGTCTGTGAGCCTTTTAAATTCTGCCTATTTGATATCTTTCTTTCTCACCCATAAGAGCACATTCAGTTGTTTCACTATCACTTTCATCATCTTCAAATGGATAGATAATAGGATCACCTGAGGATAACAAATTCATACCTGATAGTTCTTGTTCATCTTCATTCTGAAGTGATTCTGAACCTGAAGTGCTTCTTCTACATATTCCCCAATCGATACTCCCACTGTCATAGTTCTTCTGAGGTGTCTTCTTCTTCTTAGGTGCTTTCTTCTTAAGCTTCTTTCCCATTGTTCCACGGATCTCCTTCAAGCGATCAAGCTTCTACCAAAGGACCTGATCTGATACCAATTGTTGGAAATAATACTGAGAGGGGGGGTGAATCAGTATTATCAAATCAATAAAACTTTTTCATTTCCATACTTAGATACATATATGCTACTTCAATTAAGGGAACCCGCGTGTATACGAAACTATGTCTAATGCAACTAGCGTATATCTAGAATACTTATGATTCAGTTAATCCATTAAATGTTGATCTTTAGTTAGTGCATTAGAATGTCATTCACCATATGTATAGCAAGCAGGTGCAGTAAAAAAGAATAGATCATCACACACAAGACACACACATGAACACCATGATATAAGGTGGAAACCCAATGTGGGTGAAAACCATCTGCTGCAAGTCATCTCTATCTTCTTTTAATAAGAAAATTCTTTTACAATAGTTCTGTACTAGTGCAGTCTTATACTAGTACGCAGGCTTCTACCTGCAGAAGGCTACAAACTTCTCTTGTTCTCCAGACTCTCCTGGAACCCCCTTAGCTCTTTTATTAGCTGATCCACTTACTAGTACGTAGGTGCTGGCCTACTGAAATGCTCCAACCTTTACTCGTTCTCCAGCTGCTACTGGAAGGGAGCTACCACCCCCTTAGCTCTTGTACTAGCTGATGTACTAGTACGTAGGTGCCGACCTACAGAAGGCAACAACCTTCTCTTTCTTCCTCCAGGTACCACGTTTCATACATTTTAATACTGGATACTCCTGAAGCACAACACTATAATTTGAAGGCCACGTTTCATCCAATTTTCATATTGGACCCATCAATATCATTGAAGCACAAAACAATCAATACTAGCATCATCAATTTTTGAATCACTGAAACACTGAAACCCTGTCAACAACACAGTCACCAGAACACAGAGCAGACAATAGAACTCTGCAACTTCAAACATCATACTTCATTATGTATACGCTACTACGATGAATCAAACCCGCGTACATAGGCGCTTTCGCCAAAGCCAACCCATGTACAGATCTATACATATTCAATCATGACTTGCAGCTATTTCTAACTTAAGTTATACCCAGTTCAGAACATTACATGCGTCAGTATACAGATCTAGAATAATCATAATCAACCATATAGAGATAGTTCATTTCAAACCATTTGATCCCAATCTATCCTTAGATCTTGTTCTCCATCAACCAGTGAGATTCCTCCCTACCTCAAATCAAGCAATGCATCATAAACCCATAACCTGCATACTGGATCTCATACTTCATCAAATATTCAAAACTTTCTCAATGCCATTGCCTAATGATCTTCTTCTCCTTTTATAGTCTTAGGTGTTACTCAATACCATGGTCCAAAACCATAACAAATCAATACCATGGACCCAATACTAGGGTTCAACTCTTTTGGATGCAATACCTCGGACCAAAACCATAGGATCAAAAATTGTCGGACTAATACCATGAACCAACCATATGTGCGTGTGCTTTTCTTTGCATGAAAGTGCATGAACTTTTCTCTGCATGAAAGGAACGTTTCTCTTCATGAAAGTGCGTGAACTTTGAAAGGAACTTTTCTCTGCATGAAAGTGTGTGAACTTTTCTCTGCATGAGAGGACCTTTTTTCTTCATGAAAGTGTGTGAACGTTTCTCTGCACTATAATTTATCATCTGAGATGAGTGGGTTTCCATCAAGTACAACATATGTATCATAATGCCAACACTTGAAGTGTCTTCCCATTAGGTAGGGTCACCATTTCTTAAGTGCATGTAGTATTGCCAACATTTCCTTCTCATAAATAGCTTTGTGTAAATACTTTCCTTTGATTAGATGACTTTAGAAACCAATGGGTCTTTAATCTTGCATTAAAATAGCACCAATTCCATTTCCTGAAGCATCACATTCCACAATAAAGATTTTTGTGACGTCCGGCGTAGCTAAGACTGGTGCTTGGCACATTGCCTCTTTAAGATGTTCGAAGGCCTTTGTTGCTTCCGGAGTCCATGAAAATGCATCTTTCTTCAATAATATTGTTACAGGTGCCGTTATTCTCCCATAATTCTTAACAAACTTGCTATAATACCCTGTCAACCTGAGAAATCCTCGTAGATTCTTTATGGATGTGGGGATTTTCCATTCCTTAATGCCTTTAATTTTTCTAGGGTCTACCTTAACACCTTCATGAGATACAATATGGCCCAGATATTCCACCTCTTGTACTCCAAAGAAACATTTGGAGCTTTTTGCATATAATTGTTTCTCCAATAGTTTGAGCACCCTGTCAACATGTTGAACATGATCCTTCCAAGACTTGCTGTAGATTAGTATATCATCAAAAAATACTAGCACAAATTTTCTAAGGAAGGGTTTGAAAATGGAATTCATCAAACCATGAAATGTAGAAGGTGCATTTGTAAGGCCAAAAGGCATGACCAAAAATTCATAATGAATCTCATGAGTTCTAAATGTTGTTTTTAGAATGTCTTCAGTCTTCATTTTGATTTGATGATATACTAAACGAAGATCCAACTTGGTGATGTAAATTGATCCATGCAATTCATCAATGATAGGAATGGGAAATTTATCTTTAATAGTGATCTTGTTGAGATCCCTACAATCCAGACACATGCACCATGACCCATCCTTCTTGTGCATCAATACTACTGGAGCAGAGAAAGAACTTTGATTAGGTTGAATTGTACCAACCTCTAGCATTTCTGCAACCATACGTTCAATTTCACTCTTTTGGGCATAGGGATATCTATAAGGTCTAATGTTTGGACGAACATTTCCTGGAACGAAATGAATAGAATGATCATGATCACGAATAGGTGGGAGGCCTTTCGAGGTCACAAATACCTTGGAATGATTTTCCAAGACTTTTTGGAGATCTAGAGAAATAGATGATTTTGATGTGGGAACCTCTAGCAAACCTAATTGTGAAATTACGCCTCGTTTTTCTTTCTTTAGAAGCTTTGTCAGTCTGTTAGAGCTTATTATCTTTCCCAGTTTCCCTGTGATACCCCTTAATTCAACTTCCTTTCCTTCCAAAGAAAATTTCAAGAAAAGTTATTGAAAATTAAAAGCTATTGTACTCAGGGATTGTAGCCATTGGACTCTTAGTACAACATCAACACCACCCATTGGAATGGAAATAATTGGGCTATTCAATACATATTCTCCCATGGTTAACTTGATATTATGGCACTTTTCAGAGCAATTTATGGTTCCTCCACTTGCAACCATCACTTGACACTCTAGTGCTGGATATAGGAAGCAATTCAATTCCTTGGCTATCTTATAATGAATAAAATTATGCGTACTGCCCGAATCAAGCAACACTATTACCTTTTTATTTTTGATATGTCCTTCTATCTTGATAGTTTGAGGAGTGTTAATTCTGGCCATTGCATTACAAGATATGGTTAGATTCATTTCTTCTTTCTAGATGTGATCTTTCACTTCTTGAACCTTTTCTTCTTGATATGTCCTTATATCTTGAGAGTTTGAGGAGTGGTAATTCTTTCCAATGCTTTACAAGATATGTTTAGATTCATTTCTTCTTTCTATGGGGTTGGTTCCTAGTGTATATCCTCTTCTTTTGATGTTTCTTGATCCTTTTCTTCCTCCTCTTCATAATCTATGTAAAATAATTTCTTCTCATCACACTTATAACCTTTAGTGTATTTTCTATCACAAATGTAACAAAGCCCTTTTTCTCTTTTATCTTCCAATTGTTGTCGTGTAAACCTTGTAGGTTGTGGAAGCCTAGAAGAAGAAACACTTCCATATTTATAGTTGTGAGTGGTAGGATTCCTTGTTTCCATATTTCTGCTTTCAATTTTTCTTGCCAACCTGAATGCCTTCACCAATGAATCAGGTTCCCAAAGACGAACCTCATGTTGAATGTTATCCTTTAAATTGCATATGAAGACATCAATCCTTTTCTTCTCTGGAATATAATTTACCCTTATATTCAATTTTTTGAAATCCTCAATGTGCTTTGCCATTGAACCTTTTTTTTTGAGATTTATCAATTAGCTAAAGAAGGTGTTACTCGTTGTATCCTCATAATTTGCTATCATTTCTTCTATGAAAATTGACCAAGTGACAAGTGCTTTATGAGGACACAACCCTTTATACCATAAAAATTGATCCAGTTCTAAATATGAAGATGCAATACGTACCTTTTGTAATAGTTGCACCTCATGTAGATCAAAATATTGCTCCATCTGTAGTATCCAATTTACCAGATCCTTGCCATCAAACTTCCTCATATTGCCTTTTCTTGATTTTAGGAGCTCAATCTTGAAACAACTTTAACTCTGTAATTTTGGATTTTCCAGTTCTAAGATCACTACCTGTAGTAGCCCTCTGCGTCCTCTTTTCAATGCCTCTAGTCTGATCCAAATTGGATTCTCCAAGAAAGAGTTATGCACAATCTCTGAATATGACTTGATTATATACCTTTTCAAAAGAGCAAACTTGTATGAAGTGCCACATGTTATTGTTTTGACCTTCGAATCTGAAAAATATAAACAAGAAACTACAATCTGTCATATTTCTATAACTTCTTATGAAATTTCAATCTGATGCTAAAAAAGAAAGCTATGAAGAGTTTCCCATGGTCACTTGTATAAGATGTAATTTGGGAATCTGCAGAAACCCTAACTTCCTTAGATCATATATAATAAAATATAGCGAGACAAGATCTAAAATTAGGACTCGAGGTTCAGATTGCTTTCATCTCAAATGGGTTTTTTTATCTTTTGAAACTTTGTAGTGAACAAGTTATTGCGGAACTTCCATGATGACCTATTTTATATGGAATTCTGGAGCTTGGAAAAACCCTAACTTCCTAAGATCATATCACCGAAAATGTAGTGAGACAAGATCTAAAATTTGGACCCAAGGTTTAATGAGATTTCATCATAAATGGTCTTTTCTGTTAGCTTTTGAAACATCACAGAAAAATGTTAGAGCAAAATGCCACAATGACCTGTTTGGAGCAAAGAAACCCTAGAATCCAAAGCTTTGATACCAAATGTTAGGAAACTAGCTCACAAAAAGATAGAAAATATAGATCAATGCCTTAGAAATAAGCCTCTTCGAGGGGAAACCTCCTTTACATTACACAAATGAACAATTCTTGGATGATACAAATGACAAGACCTCCTTTATATATAGGAGTTTAAGGGGTCATAATATAATTAGAGCCGACATAACAATAATAATGTAAGGGCACAATAATAACAATAGTGGGCTTCTATGGGGCACAATAATAACAATATGGGGACTACATGGACATAACAATATAATAAGGGGGTTGTACTAATAACAATAAGGGGTTACACTAGTAGTATAGGGACCTAACACATCTTCACCCTCTTCCACTAATACAACCCTTATACTCATCAACATACCTCAAAAGGAACTGGTAAATCACCCCTGTTAAAACTTGATGTTAAATTTGAACTGCCCATGTATAATGGTGAAGTGAATGCAAAGAATCTTCACAATTAGGTTCGTCAATTGGAGGTCTATTTCAGAATTCAAAACCTTCAAGATGATGACATAAAGATTCAGCTAGCTTCCTTGAGTCTGGAGGTTGCAACACTAGTATGGTGGGAATCAAAGACACAAAAAGAGATAAAAAAAACACGGTAAGATCTCAATTTCTTGGTCTAATTTCATTGCTTCAATTAAAAGACAATTCTACCCTCTAGCATATATGCAAAATCCATCATGAATTGGCAGAACTTCAGACAACTTAAAGGTCAAAATGTGCAAGATTACACCCAAGAATTTAGAAAAAGGTATCTAATGTTAGGTGTAGATATGCAATCACAAGACAAATTGCTGAAGTACATAGGGGGTTTACATAGTTACATTAGGCATTATGTTTAATCCAAATAATCTAGATGATGTGTGTGTGCAAGCCACTCATCTTGAGGCAAGAGGGAAAAATACTCCATAAGAGGATAATAAAAAGCCATTTAAGGGTAAAGGAAAAGAAAAGGGTTTCAATGGAAAGGGAAAGAAAAATGCATCCATTAAGAAGGAAGGAGATAAATTAACATGCAATCATTGTTCCAAAGAGGGTAATGATGAAGCTCATTGTTGGAAGCTTCATTCCGAGATGAAACCAAAGAAATTCAACAACAAAGGAAAAGAAAAGACAATTGCAATCATGCAAGAGGATTTGGAATTTGATTTGGGCGATGAAACTAAAGTTACAGCCATGGGTATAAAAGGAAAATAATCCATTTCTAGCACTAGTTTATCAAATTGTCACACTAGCACTCCAAATGAAGAAACAATGATTGAATTATTTCATGTGAGGGTAATCTCAAAACATACAAAAAATGACACATTATTTGATAGTGGGTCTCAAGCCAACTTGATATCTAAAGACATAGTTAAGAAAATTAATCATGAAACCAATTTACATCCCAAGCCATATCCATTGGGTTGGATATGCAAGGACACAAACTTACAGGTGACAAGAAAATGTATTCTTCGGTTTGCAATCACAGCAAACTTCATTAGCGAAGTTGAATTAGATGTTGTACTGCTTGATATTTCAGGAATTCTTTTGGGTAGTCCTTACCTCTATGATAGAAAAAAATCTTCTATTGTCATGAAAACAAGTACCACTTGTTCAAATATGGTGTGGAGTATATTGTGAGAGCTCATCATAAGAAACTAAATCTTTCGTTAGTTAATGTAGGGAAAATGAAAAGGCTAGTGAATTTAAGCAAGAATTTAGTGCTTCTTATGACCAAACCCAATATTATTGTTGATTATGAAGTTTCTGAAGGTTGTAATTCAAAATTGAAAGCTCGTTTGGTTGATGTAGTTAACCATGATGATCAGGTGTTTCGGAAAGCAAAGGGATTTCCTCCCAAGAGGAGAATCCAATATGAAATACCATTGCAACAAAAGTGTCTTCTTCCTAGCATTGACATGCACCGAATGTGAAGAAGGGAAAGTGCAGAAATAACAAAGCAAATCCAAAGGTTGTTAAACAAAAGGATCATCCGACCATCTCCTTCACCATGTGGTGCACCTATTGTTTTGGTGCCCAAGAAGAATGGAGAGAATTTCATTAAATGGGACTCAAGAAGTGGCTATCATCAAAGTAGAGTTATTGAAAGAGACATATGGAATACAACATTCAAAACCAAGCAATGTTTATTCGAATGACTTGTTATGATTTTTGGTCTTTGCCATGCTCCTACTACTTTCATGCATATGAAGATAGATGTATTGAAGCCATTTCTAGACATTTTTTTTCTAAGTAAAGATTAATTCTATTAATAAAAGTAAAAATACAGTTACAATGCGGTCAAGACCTCAGAGGAGGTCCAAGACTGTCCAACAAGACAAACAAACTGTCCCAGGGTTGGGATTAACCAGATACAAAAACCCAGGGCTATATAGAGAGAACTGGCCAAAGTGATAGACCTCAGAAAAGGACAGATGATAAGCTATGACCATACTATCTGAACTACCCAGATATTCATGAGCAAAATTACAAAGCCAAAAAATTGAAACTATAACAGAACTACATGCCTGATGCAGAAAGACATTGACAGAAGCCTATAGGCATAAAAAAATGGACTGAAGAGTAGAGGGAGGAGCATGGAAGTAGACATCGCCCAAGAGTCTTCAAACAACAGTATCATGTTCCGGAATTTCCTCCTCCACGGGGCAAGGATAGCCCATCCACGTGTCATCAACATTATCCTTAATAGCTGAGCCGCTACCGTCTGGAGGAACTGCCAACTGTCGAATGCTATCAGAACCACTCGCCGGGTGAGCAGAGGCTGGGACATCCTGTTGATTACCGTCTGGAAGCTTGGAGACATCACTGCCATTTCCTCCAGCCTGCAAATCTCCATAATTGAACCCAAAACCAAAACCTTCCCCCTGCTGCACGCTTTCTCCTTGAGACTACGTTGTTGAGGTGTTCACTGCAACAGTGGGCCGAGCTTCTTCCTCTGAGAAAATTACCGTAATGTTGGCCGAGAGAACAGGTTGATTGAGGTGACTGTGAAATGTGAAATGGGTGGTTTGAAAAGAGCTGTACGAGAGTGGCCTGCTAGTATCTGAGGTAGGGGAAGCCGAAGCCAGAGGAATAACAGGAGGAGGAGCAGGCTGAGAGTGCCCACGGCCTCCATGACTGCCACCTCGGCGACAACTACCTCGATGACGCACCATGGTCAAAGTAACAGAGCAGCTTCGAGGGGATGAAGAGTAGGACAAAGCAAAGCAGATGTTGGTGTGAGGGTGCCTGTAACACTTTGAGAACCAGACATTCAGTGCCACCTTCGAAGCATTGCAAGGATGCGAAACTAGAGGCAGTCGAATGGGGGAGGCCAAAGGTAAATATTGACAGAGAGAGCCGAGGCAGCCATTAAAGGAATACCAGGTGAAATTTCTCAAACCCACTGCACATTCAATTCTGCATGGAAATCGATCTGTCAAGACTTAATATAAACCATTTCCATCTGTGGGAGGGCTTGGGTAGGTGTGATGTCTTGCCACCTGCTGTACCAGCTATTGTCATAATGCAGAGCCATCATAAATATAGCATTAATGCACCCGCATATGGGTGTGTATCTCCTACCTGGTGCCTGTCATTCTTCATAATATTGTTGTAATTCATAATTTGGGAATCTGAAGCGATGCTAGAGAATGATCCTATATGAAGTTCTAGCCTACATTCCACTCCAAGATTTGCAAGAAAATCTGCGACTTTGTTTCCTTCTCGTCGGGTATGCTTGATATAAATGGTCCTATGTCGAGAGAGCTAGAGATCAGTAAGCTCAATCCTTTTTTCCATTCACCAGCTGTTACTTACCTTGTGCGAGGGAGTACGTTGCATGAATTTTGAAACCATATTTATAATAATCTGAGAATCTCCTTCTATGATTAGCAGGAAGAATCCTTTGTCTTGAGCTATAATGAGACCTTGCCATAAGCCTTCCAATTCCACTAAGTTGTTAGTATCCCACCCTTTTGAACCAAAAAAAGACAAAAGGGGCGCTCCTTGATGGTCTCTGAAGATTCCTCCAAAGCCTGAGCTACCTGGATTGCCTTTTGAGGCTCCATCGAAATTTAGCTTTATCATATTGATTGGAGGAGGGATCCACTTTATGGGCAGATGGCCAGGTGAGGGTGAATTTCCTTTGGAGATAAGCTCTTGATTCAATAGAATTTTCCAATTTGTCCAGATGGATTGTTCTTGCGGAAGAGAAGGAAGATCTTCCTGGGACCAAGAAAGGATGGAGAGGGATTCTTTGATATTTTGGCAGAGGATGGTCCATAGATTTTCCGTGGGCATGGATTGGTCCTTAAATACCCAGCGATTCCTTTCCTTCCAAATGTTCCACATCAGGAATCCAGGAATAAGCTTCCACATGGTGTTTAAAAGTTTTCTTTGATAAGGTTTTTTGTTCCAGTTGCGAACTATAGCTATGACATCCCCCTGCACTCTGCCCTCTTTTTGGCAGTGAAAGCTAACTTTCTCCCATAGCTTGCGTGCTATACAACAAGATTTCATAAGATGTTTAACTGATTCCTCTTCTTGCTTGCAGTTGGGGCACCTAGAAGGTCCATGATAATTCCTTTTTCTGAGATTATCCCATGTGAGGATCTTATTTTGACAGAGGAGCCAAAGAAAGGTGGAAACTTTCGGCCATTTGGGGGGGTCCCAAACTTTGCTCCGTAGTCCATCTTTGACTACACGCTCCTTGATGATTATATTGTAGGCTTCATTTATGGTGAAAGTTCCTTTTTCCTCATAGCCCCACCTAAGGATATCCATTTCCTCTGAAAAAAGTATTTTCTTTTTTTTTGTAATTCTGAAGAAAGAGCTTGCTGAGCCTGTTTTGCGCCATGCCTTAGGATCTGATCCGCCTCGATCCATCGTCTGTGATCCTGTATGGAGGAGGGATTCCAAAAGTTACTGACCTTGTCTAATTCATGCACATACTGCTCCAGAAGCTGCAGGTGAGAAAGAAGGTTCTTGAGCTTTGGCAGCTGTTGCCATGAATCCTCCCATAATCTAGCTGTGTTTCCATTCTTGATTTCCCAAAAGATATGTTGTTGAATTAGGTTCCTATGCTGTTTGGCTGAGTTCCATATCATTGATACAGTGCTATCTTCTAACATACGTATTCATTCTTCAATTGGACTGTTGCTTGCATATTTGACGGTCCATAATGAGGCCCAGGGAGTGAAGGGCACAGAAAGCCATCTCCACCAAATTTTTCCTCCCATGGTTTCGTTACCGTGAGTCAAATCCTTCAAACCAATGCCACCATCACATTTCGGAAGGCAGACTTTATCCCATTTGACAAGAGCCCATTTACGGGTGGGTCCAGAACTTCCCATAAGAAGGAACATCGGAGTTTCTTGATTTCCTTGAGAACCCACTTGGGGGCAGCCAGTATAGAGAAGAGGTATAGTGGCATCGAGTGAAGAAAATCCTTTATGAGGACTGATCTGCTAGCCATATTAAGATACCTATGAGTCCAAAGGAAGAGTCGAGCCTCTAACTTTTCTAAGAGGATTTTCCAAGAGGAGTGCTTGATAGCTGAGGTTGTTAGAGGCACCCATAAATATTTGGAGGGGAGAGCAGCAATGGTGAAACCCAGAATACGCACTATAGCTGCTTGGGTTATAACAGGGGTGTTGAAAAAGAAGATTTGAGACTTGATTTTGTTGACATTGGCTCCAGAGGCTTTGGAGAAGTCTGACAAAAGAGATTTGAGTTGACGGGCTTCCTGAATAGAGGGGTGGCTGAAAAGCATGTTGTCGTCAACAAACTGTTGGTGAGATAAGGTAGGGGAGTTGTAAAAGGATAAGCCTTTGAGGAGATTAGATTGAAGGGCTGATTTGATGCTGCGACCCAATCCCTCTGCCATGATAATGAAGAGGAAGGGAGAGAGAGGATCTCCCTGCCTAATTCCCCTGGAGGGATGGAAGGTGGGTGAGGGTATACAATTGATTAACATAGAAAAGAAAGACGAAGATAACAGATTCATAACCCACCTTACCCAAGGAGGAACAAAACCAAAAGCTATTAGAACTTTCCGAATGTAAATCCAGCTTAAGCTGTCAAAAGCCTTGGATAAATCTATTTTGAGAAGCATACCTGGTTTCTTGGAGAGATTCAGTGAATGAATTATTTCATGAGTTAGGATAATGCTGTCGGTTATCTGCCTACCTTCTACATAACATGATTTCTCAGGCGAGATTATGAGAGGGAGCAGTAATTTCAATCTGGAAGAAATAACCTTGGAAACGATTTTATAAATTATATTGCATAGAGAAATAGGCCTATACTTATCAGGAGTACTAGGCTCCGCCTCCTTGGGAATCGACACAATGAAAGTGGCATTTAGACCAGGGAACATCCATCTTAACATACGCAATTCCTCCAACACTTGCCAGACCTCTAGTTTGATCAGGTCCCAGAAGTGGTGAAAAAAGTTGGAGGTCAATCCATTCGGACCCGACGCTTTTCCAACTTTCAATTGATGCACAACTTCTTCAACCTCCTGAAGGTCCATAGGTCTGAGAAGGAGTTGATTATGCTCCTCTGATATTAATTTGGGAATGCTTCTCAGAATTGTATCAATTGCCGACATTCTATCTGTATTTGGTTCTTGGTGTGCTTGCTTGAAGTAGTTGAGGAATTCACTTTCAATGCCTGTATGAGTTTCAATTCTTGCTCCTTGCTCATTCTGAATGTGGGATATATTATTATTCATTCTGCGCTGAACAGTGGTTCTGTGAAAAATTTTTGTTTTTTTTTCTCCATCCTTCAGCCATTTTATTCTTGATTTTTGTCTCCATAGGGTTTCTTCCTGTTTAGCCCTTTCTAGAATTTGTGATTCAAGAATTTGTTCCTGTTTTGATAGGTCCTCCGATCGCCCTTCATTTATAATCCTCTGCTGCAAATTCTTCATTTCTTGATTAAGGGTGTTTTGAGCTTGGAAAATGTTACCAAAAGACGTATGGTTCCAATGTGAGATTTTTCCTTTGAGCTGCTGGAGCTTCTGCTGAAATTGAGACATCTTGGAGCCATTGGGAGGAGAAAAGTTTCTCCATTATGAGTTGACAAGGTTACTAAAATCTAGATGAGACAACCAGAAGGCTTTAGAACGAAAAGGCCGCTGAATGTTGTGTCTAGGGAGATTCCATTGAAGGGCAATAGGCTAGTGATCAGAACCTGATATCGGCAGGATAGAGGCCATAAATTCTCCTCCCAAATGAATTGCATTGTCTGATAGAAGAAATCTTTCCAGGCGAGAAGAAATCTGATGCACTCCTTCTCTTTTGTTGTTCCATGTGAAGACACCGTTGCTGGAGGGGATATCTATAAGCCAGTTGTTCTGTATGAAATCTTTTAGGTGACTCCCATCTCTGTTTCCTCTGTATCTTCCTCCCTTTTTTTCCTCTGACCTTGCAATCATGTTGAAGTCACCCCCAAAAATCCAAAGAGGGTGTAGCCTATTTCTATTAAGCTCTGAAAGGGTATTCAGGATTTCAATTTTTTGTGTAGCCTCCTGAGGAAAATACACATTAGTCATGTGCCCATAAATTTTGGTTCCATTTATGTGAAAGATTGCTTGGATGAAGCTTTTATTTGTATGTATATTGTTGAGCCGAATAGTGCGCTCATCCCATAGAATTGCAAGGCCTCCAGAAGCTCCATGAGCATCTACAACTGTTACTAAACCACCTGGCCGGGCTTTCGCTGTGATTTTTTCCAGAGTGTTTGAGTTGCATTTGGTTTCCTGCAAGAATATAATTTGAGGTTTTTCATGCATGATCATGTTTTTTAGTAGTCTTCCTTTCCTTGGGCT
Organism: Pinus taeda; assembly: GCA_000404065.3. Taxonomy (NCBI): domain Eukaryota; kingdom Viridiplantae; phylum Streptophyta; class Pinopsida; order Pinales; family Pinaceae; genus Pinus; species Pinus taeda. The sequence goes on from APFE031176197.1 coordinate 46,030, forward strand.
ATTGAGCCCTCTGATATTCCAAGATACCAGCTTCATTGGGAAGAGTTGGGGAAGTACTTAGTTAGCTTGGCATATTTGCCTGACTCCATTAGAATTTCTCCTATTCTGATAGTTCGTTGGAGATCTATTTTCCTTCCACACTTTTTGTTGTCTTTGGCAATAAACTTTCCATCCCAAGTACTCCCAATCTAAACACCAAGAGAGTGATGTTTTTGAGTTCGCAAGAGGACTTCCACCAGGTTGTCTACTTGTTGTTCTGGGATTTTTTCAAAGCTTCTTGTTTTGCATGCCTGCTCTAGTCCTAGAATGTCAAGTTCTCCAATGTCTATGCTTTCAGGGTCTTCCTCCATGTACTAAGATTCTTGTAGGTCTTTATTTGCTTCTATTGTTGAACTGGGATTGAATGGTGTATTTTTGACCTCCATTCCTTGAGAGTTCCCAACAGGGGTTTTTGACTGAGTATGGGAGATAGTATTATTGATCAACGGATCTTCTGGGAGCAGTAAGGGGTCTTTCAACGCTTCCTGTTTATCATTATTGATTTCCATCTCAAGAAGTGAGGGGCTTTCAGAATCAAGATCATCTACATTTGCCAAAGCTGCAAAACTGTTGCTGGTAGAGGGTTTGGAAGGGTTAGCTAGATGGATCTTGGAATTGGTTACCGATTTCTTGTGGTTTCTTCTGCGGCTAGCCACTTTGGTGAATCCATCAAGAGCTGTTTTGTCCGAGGACGTCTGGGTAGAGGGTTTTTGATTTTGAGGGCAGTCTCTAAATAAATGGCCCTAATTGTGACATTTTCTACACCAAAATGGTACATGCTCATAATCAATTGGCTGAATCCATTCAATATCATCATGAAAAAAACTTACCGCATCCGACAGGGCTTGATTGAGGTGCATGTAGACACAGATCCGAGCATAAGAGGTGTATCGGCTGGTTTTTGTTTCCTCTGCCACTTTGATAAACTCTCCCAGTGAATTTCCTATTTCTTGTAATGAGTCTTCCTCCCAATACTCCACAGGGAGCGAATAAAGACTTACCTAGACCGGAGCCCAGCTAAGATCTTCCTTGTCAAGGTTGAAGCGCTCAACCCACCCTCTGAGATACAGACCCGCAACGTTAAAGAAGTATGGCCCTCCATCCAGAACCCTGTTCCTGTCCTCTAAACAGTTAAAAATGGCCGTAAAAAAGCCTTTAGGCCCTAGTTGCAGAGTAATGTGACCTTTTGGGCTCCATTTTGAGGCAATCCAGCCTCTCAGCACCTTCTCAGTTGGCCATAGTCCTATAAATTTTCCTATTAGCGCATGGTCCTTCATGAACTGTATCCGGCATTGATTCGATGGCTTGGAAACACTACTTTTGGCCTCATAGTGGAAACTGGCTTGCATGTCGATGAACTGACCTTGGGATGATCTTTTTTACCCTGAGCATTGCCCTGATGTGAGCTTGGATTTGTATTATTGTCACTCTACACGTTTGCATTATCGTTTTCCCCATTTTGGTGTTACTTGCCTTCGTCCTTTGGGGGAGGCGCAACCTCCTCTCCCTAAGGTGAAATCATGGGACTTAAGATCGTTTGCAGTAAATGAGAGACCACTGAACAACTAGGCTCTGCCAAAGCTGATCTTGGTCAGGAGTACTTTTCCATAGCAGGGTTTACAGAAACCCTAGAAGGAGGATCGCTGCTCTACCCATCACTCTATGTCGATTTTCCAATGTGTGTTGTACATTCACCTAGAGGGAAAATGATAATTTTCCATGGAAATATTATTAAAAGTTTTCCAAAATATTCAAGCCATTTCTGGACATTATATTCTACTTAGATGACATTTTCATTTTTAGGAAATTTCATTATGAACATGTCATGTATAAGAGAAAACTTAAAAGTAATTGATGTTGTAAGTCAAGAACATTTGTTATTGAAGATGTCAAAGTATGAGTTGGGTAAAGCTTATTTGATGTAATTGGGCCATAATATTGGAGAAGGTGAGCTGAGGTTAGACCTCTCCAATATTGATGCCATTATGGATTGGTCAACGCTGAAGATAGTCATCTAGACAAGAGTTTCTTTGGGAGAAGCCCAATGTTGGAGGAAACAATTTGTTAATTTTTCTTCTATTGTAGCTTATTTTCATTCTTTGGCAGTTGTGCAAAAGGTATTCCAGTGGGGAGGCAAAAAATAAGAGGCATTTGATGCTTTGAAAAAAAAGATCAGTTAAGCCTTTATACTTTCTCTTCTAGGCTTGAAAAATTCATTTGAGTATTAGGTTGATGTATGCAACTATTCCATGGGCGTAGTCTTTATGCAACATGGTAAACCCATTTCATTTAATTCGAAAATTTTTAATGGTGTAGTGATTAAATTGCAGCGATAATGGCACTTTCATTGGATGAGTTTTCTACTATTATTCCACTTGGTCAAAAGGAATAAGAAAGGTATAAGCAACAAGTTTTTTGATATACTTTCTAGGCCTATTGTTTGTGTAACTACTTTCCTCAAGCATAATTTTGTTTTGCATGAAATTTATGATAAAAAAAATACATACTTTCAAGATGTACATTCAAGCTTGAGTCAAAGGAATCAAGTAGAGGAATTTGTTTACCATTTGCATGAAAATGTGTTGTATCATCTTGGTAAGAAGGGCGTTCCTATTGATGGTAACATGGGCAAAGCCCAGGAGTTCATTAAACAAATATAAATGGTACATCAAATAGTGCAAGATCAACTTTAAAAGAGCCAAGCCAAGTACAAAGCAAGGCACAACATCCATCGAGTAGATCACAAGTTCCAAGTCAGTGATGAAGTTCGGCTTCAAATTAGAAAAGAGAGGCTCCAAGGAGAAGTTTAAAAGCTAAAACTGATTAGATTTGGTCCATTCAAAATTTTGGAAAATATTGGTAACAATGCCGTTAGGTTGGATTTGCCTTCATATATGCAAATTTATGTTGTTGTTAATATTGATAACTTAAGGTTGTATGAGCCTCCTTTGATAGAAGATCAAGGAGAAAACGTCCAAATCCCTTCCATTGAGGATTTTTCTTCTTAATACCTTGATGAAATACAACAAGGCACCATTATCGACAGAAGAACAAGGTCTTCAAAATGAGAGAATGTGGATTACCTTCAAGTGGGGCTGTTGGGAATGCGATCCCCCAATGACAATTTTAGGGCTAAAAGCCCATGTTTTGGGTTGTGTTTTGTAATAACGTTGTATAACATCTGCATTTTGTGGTCACGGAGCGAAAAGGTGTCTTGAGTCATGAAGGGTTGTTCGCCCTTATTTCGTAAAGTAAAGTCGGCTGTAAAAGATCTACCCATGTTTCGCGGACCATGGGATTGTATAAAAAGAACTAAGTAAGCTCGTTCTAAGAAGAGAAAAAAGATTCATAAGTGGAAGCATGAAGTCTTGAGCAATAAGGAGAGAAGTCTAAGTTTCAGGTCTTAGTGTAGGTAGAGGCTCTGCAGCTGAGGGCGCAGAGGCCTAGGGTAGAAGTCCACAGCTGAGTGTGCAGACCCCTACAACTTTATGCGCTGGGTGGATAGAGTTTGTAATCACTTGAAGATATCAATAAAGAGAAGTATTTTGCAAATTTTGTGTCTTTGTTTCTGGTTAATGCCTCTTGTCATACTGTGTATGAATTTCATTCAAAATGATTATGTGATGTGTGAATGTATGTAATTACCTCAGATAATTAAACGCAAATAAGGATATCTATTTACGCGGTGCTAACTGTGATTGTATAATAAGATAAGTAAGACACTTGAGCTAGTTAGGAATATGAACAATACGCTACCCTAGCAATGCGAAAGTACCTTAGCCATAGGTTAGGGCTACACGAAGGTCAATCGTACCATTTTGTAATGGTACTGAAGGTGGAATAAGGGGCTAAATAGACAAAGCCCAAGAACTCAACAACCTACATGAAAGAAAGAACTAAAGGAATAAACTAACATCACAATCATATCAGCATGTAGAAACTTGGTTCCAACATCCCCCCATACTGCTTCGGGTGAGACTTCAGTCTGCACCCCACGGGCTGATACAGAAAGGGATAGTAGTGTAGGGATTTGTTTGGCTAACTAATGTAGAATATGGGTTAGGCCCCACCAAGCCAACAAATGGTTCCATTGCTGGGACCAGGATCTGCATAAGAGATGTGTGATGTCGTATCAATGGAATCCAACTAAGAAAGAGATCAGATACTGGTTGGATAGGAAGATCCATGAATTCGTGTCACAGGAGAACATGAACCTGCAATTGAAAAAGGAACAGTGGCTAGACAAGCACATAAATACATAAATCTACAAGATATTTTTATGTTCCTTTCCGATTGATCTATACAAGTGGATTGCAAAGGTAGCAGATAGCCAAGGAAGGTGGAGACTTGACGGTCCTATTGTCTAGACTCCGGAGTTAGTACAGAGACTGGAAGCCTCTAAGGATAAGATCACCCTCACTGTCGATCATTGGCTCGATCACATCATAGGAGGATTTGTGACTAAATTTGCATTTGATACCTCAGTCAGCTACAATGAGGTGGAGCAATGATTTCTCAAAGGTCCACAAGGTAAGTACTTGAAGTCTTTGAATACCTAGATTAAGATGTTATTGTGTGAAAAATTGGTTATGCAACTACCTTGATGTTCGGAGCTACACAAAGCAGAAAAGCTTACATGAACAAAGGAATAAAGGGTCTTGAATATAGTCCATTGATTTCACCTCCATTGGGTGACGAAGAGGGAGTAGCAAAGGCTTGTTCGTGAAGTGCTATTCAGTTAATAAGACAAGGATTCCTGCGACTTCCACCTCCACCCACACCAGCTCCAGCTTCACCATAGTCACCTATGACTTCACCCGTACCACCCCCACCTCCACCATGGTTTAGCATAGCAAATTCAATGAAGCTACCTTTGTTTAAAGGCTTGGGAAATGAGGACTCAGACTAGTTCTGGTTCATCGTGAAATCTGCATGAGAAGCTCAGGGCATTATAGATAATCACTTGAAGAAGGCAAGACTGGTTAATGCATTGCAGGATCACGTGCTAACCTTGTACATTAAGTACTCTAATGATAGCCCAAATGATGGAGTGGTAGGTATCCAAACCATGCTGAATAAATAATTTAATATGCCTAAATCTGAGGCACAGTCGATTGTGGGATTCAAAGAAATCATGATGAAGCCAAGCAAGACACCTTGGGAATTAGATCAGAGGTTGAACTGTCAAATCCATGAAGCTAATATGAACTCAATAGATGGACAACATCACGAGTGGTTTATGGCTTCGCTCCTACCACACTTAAGGGTTGCGCTGTCACAATAGAAGATAATGACTCAAGCAGAGGCCTTGGAGATTGCGATGAGGCTGCATGGAGCACCGATGCACGATTTGAATATAGAGGTTTATCATATCGATGCGCAATTGAAAAATATTTGCCTTGAGATGCAAAGTTTGAAGTAGGATAGAACAGTTCAACCAGAAGTGCGTGAAGAGGTATGGTGCCTGAAATGCAAGGGTTAGGGGCATGATAAAGACCATTGCCCAGTCTTTGCAAACTAAATTGAAGGAGGGGGATGGATGCCTTTAAGGCTAAAAGCTCAAGTAGGACCAAGCGTGGGGCCTACATTATGGTGTGCTATATTTTAGGTAGCAGGAAAAAATGCCATGGATAACTGTCATTTGCTGCAGAAGTTTGTACAGACACTGCAACAATTGTTTAGCAACTTCTGTCGGTTCATAGGGCATGATGAGTGCAACTACAAAAGTTATGAATTGATGATGGATAGAACACCTGCTTATAGGGTTCAAGCATAAATGCAACACCCTGACCAGAACGCAAGGATGGCATGAACAGGCTTTCAAGGGTGCAGACAAGGCTGAGGCAAAGGAGGACCTGGCAGAGGTCAGGGACAACTAATCCGTTACAATTGCAGAGGACCAAGACACTATGCCTGCAATTGCACTAACCCAACACGTCCATCATGAAAATATTGCACTCTGTTTGACCATGAAACGGAGGACTGTCCTACGCTAATAGAAAGGATCTAAATATGAGCCTCACGAAGAGGATCTGAATGTGAATATGGAGCTTTGAAATGGAATTGCAATAGGGGATGATAAGGGGAAACAACCTGAAGACACCACATGGGTTCACAAAACTCTGACAAAGGAGGATGAATTCGATTTGGAGCACACACGTGAAACATTCATGGAAGCAAAGAAGATCTTCGTTGAGGCTTCCACCTCAGGGAGCAAGGATAAGCTGGATCAGGAGATGGACCGTTCTATGCTTACAACCTTTCTAGAAATCTGCATGAAGTTGCTACATGATAGCAAGGCTGTAAAGGGATTATAGGAACTTATAAATAAATGCACCAAAAACACGCTGGGTGAGCCACGAATGGTACGAAAGATTGGTAAGCATAAAATAAGAACAAGATGAGAGATGAGGCTGATCGCATAGATATGAGTGTATGAAATGGATCAGGTTATTTTGGAGTTGGGGTCAGATGTGAACGTCCTACCAAAGCAGACTTGGCAGTGGATGGGAAGACTCGTGTTGCAGTGGTCTCTGATTCAGTTAAGGATGGAAAATCAGCAAAAGATCATCCCCATGGGGTGACTGCAAGGGGTGACTATAGATATTGAAGGCGCGAGCACATTGGCTGAATTTGAAGTAATAGAAATTGTGGATGACAACAACCCCTATCTTGCACTCCTTGGCATTAATTGGGCTACTGATATGAATGGGGTAATCAACCTAAAGAAGCGAAAGGTGATCTTTGAGAAGAAATTGCTTCACGTAATAGTACCCCTAGATCCTACTAAAGGATCGCAATATACTGAACCAATCTGCGATTATGAGAGCGATGACGATCTGGAGTATATCTATAAGATAAAAACGTGAGATCAATATTGGGTGAATCCAACAATGGATGGACGAATTACATGGGATTGTGAGAGTTCCTGCACCTTAGACTCTAATGAAGAACTAGAGTGATGGCAGAATTGGTTACATGAAGTAACCACACTAAGTTGTAACATGATGACTCGGTCACTTTGTTGTGTGTCGTCATAGATGAGAATTTTTCCCACTTATGATGGCTTGAATGATGTAGATATATTTTTGGAGGCATTTGAGAGGGAGGTACTAGAGAAGCAGCGCTTCCAGGCTTTGGACTGGGCACTGCACGCTACGCCCACAAGGTGGTGGGGTACACACAAGGGCAGCTCTGATGATTGGCGTGAGTGTAGAAGAATGATGAGAACATGCTTTTGGAAGCCGAAGGTATGAATGGTAGAAAAATATGATGGGTAGGATGATCCAAGCACGCACTTGGCCAAATGTGCGTAGGCTTATGGAGAAAAGCCCTAACCTGAATGGGTGCACTTGTTCTGTCACACCCTGGATGTCATCCCAATGAACTAGTACTTAGAAACATAGCTTCATCATGATACATGTGAATGGGATATTATGCACGAAGGATTCATAATGGCATTCATCTTTGAAGACGGGTTTGACTATATTGACGAAGTGCTACAAGAAGCAAAAGCAATGATCTTTAGGATACCGCAGGATCCTTTGGACCTAATTCAGCCTGACTAGACTACTCAGCTGAGTCACGCACTGGAATGCTATAATGTAATTATTGAAGAAGAATATGAGGATTTGCGAAAGATTAACATCCTTGAAATAGAAGGTCACTGCAATGTTGAAGGATCGCAGATTGAGAATCCTGATATAACCGCACCACTGAAAATGAAACAGTTAAACATTGGTACGGAGGCAGAACCCAAATTCGCGAAGATTGGATATTACTGGGATGACGCAACAATGGATAAGGTCGCTGAATTACTCTGCAAATACTAGGATTTATTCCCTACCAAGTTTATGGATCTAAAGCAGATAATAGGAAACCTAGGTGTTATGAAGATCACGTCGAAGCCCCACAAGAAATCGGTTAAGCAAAGACCTTACCATCTCAATCCGAAGTATAAGGAGAAGGTCTAATTAGAGCTAGAAAAGATGCTTGTGGTAGACATCATTGAACCTGTGGAAGAATATGATTGGGTAATCCCAATGGTGGTATAGGAAGAGAAGCAGAAGGATGAAATAAGGATATGCATAGATCTCAGAAAGTTGAATGACGCTTGCATACGTGATCCTTTCTCGACTCCATTCACTCATGAACTGTTGGACAATGTAGGTGGCTAGGAAGCATATTCCTTCACTAATGGGTTCTATGGGTACTATCAGATCAAAATCGCACCAGAGGATAGGAGTAAGACAACCTTCGCGACTGAGTGGGTATGTTTTCAGTACACTATAATGCCTTTTGGATTAAAGAATGTGCCTGTGATTTCTTGCGCATAGTCATTGCGACGTTCAAGGAATTTATTCATAAGTTCCTGGAAGTGTACTTTGATGATTGAACTGTGTTTGGACTAGTGAAACACCATGTCGCAAGTTTACACCCGATGCTAGATACTTGTCGAAGATACCAAATCACGCTCAATATGAATAAGTGCCTATTTTATGTTCCTTTTGGGACCCTGTTGGGTCATGTGTTTTGTAGACATGGATTAATGGTAGATCTTGTGAAGATCATAGTGATACCTACAAGCGTCGAGGAGTGTGAAACAACTGCATGCTACCCTAGGACATACTGGATATTACAAGATGTTTATCAAAGGCTATGCCCAGATCACCGTGCCGATGGAGAAGTTGTTGAAGAAGGATGTCACATTCTATAGGAACGAGGACTATAAGAGAAGCTTGGATGTATTAAAAGAAAAGATGGTCATCGCACTAATTTTAATCTTCCCAGATTGGAAGGAGGAGTTTCATGTACATGTTGACGCATCATGCATAGCACTAGGAGCAGTACTGACACAGGTTGGCGGAGGAGACCTGGACCATCCTATAGCGTTCGCAAGAAGAAATTTATCCAAGGTGGAGAAGAACTATTCTACAACCAAGCACGAAGGGTTAGCCATGGTATACGTGCTCCAAAAGTTTAGACACTACTTGATGGGTGGCCATTTTAAGATGTATACAGATAATTCCATGTTGAAGTACCTGGTCAATAAGCCTATGTTGGGGGGGAGAATCTGCAGGTGGCTGTTATTATTCCAAGAGTATGATTTTGAAGTTATTTTGAAGCCTGGATGACTGAACGCGGGACCAGACCATCTGTCATGCATCAAAACAAGGGAAGAGCCCACTAATTTGGAAGAAGGATTGCCTGACGCGCAACTCTTTGTAGTGCATGTCACATATAGTCATTTTGAAGATGTCATACACTTCCTAACTGCAAGAATTTCCCTAGAAGGATACATCGTCCAACAGAAGGAGGAGTTAGTGGTGTGTGCGACAAACGTTTATGTCATTTCTGGGCATCTATACAAAATGGGGTCTAATGAAATATTGCGATGCTATGTACCAGAGTTTGAAAGGAGCAACATCCTCGCGGGTGCTCATCGAGGTGTTGCGGGAGGACATTATGTAGGGAGAGTGATTGCATAGAAGATTCTACGTGCAGGGTTGTGGTGGCCAACCATCCATCAGGACTCAAAAGCATATTGCAAGGCATGTGATGTGTGTCAAAGGATTGGCAGGCGATCGCAGACGGATGAGTTGCCTATGAATCCACAGATGATGTTACAATCCTTTGAGAAATGGGCAATAGATTTTTTTGGACCTATTTAGCCCCAAGGAAAGATGAAAGCAAGGTACATTATCACCACGATAGAGTATTTGACTCAATGGTTAGAGGCACAGGCTGTAAATGATTGTGCAGGTACAATTGTTGCAAAGTTCCTCTTTGAGTATGTACTGACACAGTTTGGCTGTCCAAAGATTTTGATGAGTGATTGTGGTACGCACTTTCGGAATGAGATGATCAACAAGCTGATGGAGGAATTTCAGGTATATCACCAGAAGATAAATCCTTATCACCTGCAAGCTAATGAGATGGTGGAATAATTCAATAAAGTGCTAGAGAATGCGCTGACCAAGGTTTGCAGTGCTTAGTGAAGTGACTGGGACCTACAAATACTTGCAGTACTATGGGCTTATCAGACGACGTGCAAGACGTTGACTGGACAAACACCCTTTAGGCTTGTATATGGTGTTGAAGCAGTGATGCCCATGGAATAAATTGTGCATAGTCTACACATAGCGGTGCTCATAAGTATGACAGATCGTAGAGCCCTGGAAGAGAGGCTTACACAACGGGTTGAGCTTGAGGAAGACATATTTCTAGCTAGATTTCACCAGCAAGTTCAAAACTAATGCGAAAAAGCATGGCATGATCGACACATTAAGCTACACACCTTTAAGGTAAATGACCTAGTTTTGTTATATGACAACAAGTTTGATAAATTTCCAGGGAAATTTAGAATGCACTGGTTAGGGCCCTATGTCGTTAAGGAGATTACCGATGGAGTAGTACAACTAGTCAAATTGAATGGAGATCCCTTCCTAGGAAAGGTGAATGGAAGTCTAGCCATACACCAGTGATCCAGCCATGTGACTCTATGAAGGTAGCACAGTCTTAGCACTCCAGGCAGTTGAAAAGAGGCGTGGGACTATAAACTACATTGCCCGGGTTAGGGAGCTACACGATTGGAGGATTGTGCAAAGAAAGGAAGTGTCACACGGTTTGTGATAGCACGAAGGCAGTTGCGCTACCCAGGGAGAAATTGCACAGGTCAACCAAAAAGTGACTGTTAAAGTCATTGTTCATGATTTGATGGTAGAAATGCAGCCAAATGGAGTTGATGACCAACATTTAAGATAGAAATTATGGGCCAGATCCTTCAAAATCTGTCACCAATCTGGAATTAATGAACCGAATTTTGGGGGAACGTTCAAATTTGAATTCAAAATGCCCCATAAATTACAAGTGGCTTTCCAACAAAAAACACTTGGCATTTTGAGAATTGAGTTTTTGAGCTCTCAGGCACACATGAATCGTGAGCACAATGAACTTCTAATAGCTAGTTCAGTATTTGAGACATTTCCAAAGGAGACAAGGGAGTTCTTGCAGAACATCATGTCGGCACTAACTGAAACTATAGATACTGAAGCAGAGGAGTCAGTGTTGGAAATTGAGATGGAGGCTGATGAAGTTTCTCCCAAGGTTTTTGAAGTATTAGTAGAAGTCCCCAAATCACCAAGGGCGTCGAGACCAAAGCCCACCCCAACCAAGGAGACCGCGAAGGATAAGAAGGGCAAGCAACCTACAATACCAGTGCATGCATTGCTAAAAAGAAACCCACTGAAGCCCACCTCATAGGAGAAGGGAAAAGTCATCAATCTAGAGCAGGAGGAGGAAGAAATCGAAGACATCCCAATGAATGATGAGGATGTGGGAGTAGATGTGGATGAAGTTGAATCCTAGGGTGCTGACCCTATCACTCGGTTACCTAAGTTTGTCCCTTCATGCAAGGGCAAGACCAAGGTGCTAAAAGATATCGATAAGAACAAGGTCCCCTTGCAAACCCCTCTACTGTCATATGAAATTGTCTTCGAAGGACTACACTTGGGGCAGGTTCCTCTGCTAAAACTCAAAGACTGGGACTTAGCTTATCATGAGAAGTTCCCACACCTGGTAACTGAGCAATTGATGCATCGCATTATCAACACAACCACTGGAATGACCGCAGTGAAGCCGTAGAGGTGAATCAGAGGAGTAGACAAGGCAAGTCTGCTCAATATGCTTTAGGTGCTGCACTACAACCGCACCCTAGTTATAGTATTGGCCATCAAGCAGTTATTATGCTTGGTGTGTGATGGTTATCTATGGTTGGAAGAGCCAATACCCATCACTGACAGGTTGATCCATAGGATCACGTGATTTCCTTACATGATAGAAACTCCGGCCACGATATTTGGTGGAAAAGGTGGTGAGGAAGCCCTTACGGAGGCCATGAAAGAGAAGTTTAAGTTGGTAAAGAAGTCGCATGGCTATGCCATATCCAACATCTTTGACCCTTTTGTAAATATACACAGATTTTAGCAGGGAAGATGATGAGGAAGTGTCACGCTGATGAGGTTTTGGTGCCTGTCGTCGCACTAGAAACCCAATGTGCCAAAGGAGTTCAGTTCAATTAGGCAGACTATATCCATGGTGAGTTTGTTGCAAACTACCGTGAAGCACAGGAGCTCAGCAAGACATTCCACTACGCGTGGCTCTTGTTGTCGATTGTGTTGGTAGCATGGGAGCTTCCAGAGGACAACCGATTCCCTTCGGTCGTGCTCGACCTACCAGAGGTAGGGAAGCATGCTTCGCTGTGGGCAACCAAGGATGCGCAACAAATCAAGGACATCAAGATCTTCTAGATCTTAATGGAGATGAACATCCACATGGCCATCAATCATAAACCACGATTATTGCCTATGGTGTTTGCCAACCTACAGGGCTATGCAAAGTTCAAAGCAGATTTTCACCATGTGGCCATTAGGGCGTAGAAGGAGCCTACGCAGAAATGGTATGACTTTCCTTACCTGGAAATGAATGGCACCATTGATGTAGTACTTGATCGATGGTCAGCAGAGTGGCGCACTACAGTAGACTTGGTAGTGGGAGGGAGCAAGTCTGCCACGGAGAAGAAGGAGGAGGCCAACCTAAAGATGATGCAGCTAGCTGGAAAGAGAAAGGAGGAGGCTGCTGACAAGGCCCAAATGAAGCGTGATGCCACTCAACAGACAATAAAGCACATGGGTAGACTAGAGCAAGGCTCTGACAAAGGCACAAGGTCGCCTTCAGTTGAGATAGAGGAGGAGACAGATGAGAAAATAGAATAGCACGACGCAGACCCACTAGTGACGTCCGCCCGCATCAAGCATCCAAGGGAGTAAGAGAAAGGAGGGTCTAGGAAGAAATCCAAGGCTACTAAGACATCCCTGGACCTAATCACCCTCACAGAGGGTGATTTGCATGACATCGGTGACACGGTGGAGGATGTCACTGCGGAGGCCCTACAACAGTTTGAGCAATAGTAGCAAATAATCTTGGGGGCTATCCAGATAGGTTTACAGGAGCTGCAAACCTGTGCGTCACAGGCTAGCACGGTGTCCACCAGCCTTGCTATTGGCACTTCAGAAGCTGTTGAGATGCTGTGCGCGAAGGTCTCCAATGCCATAGTACTGCTTGATGGAGCACTGACCATCGAGAACAAAGCTGATAGGCCCACTATCAGTGCCCTAAAAAAACTAGGGTTGAATATGACAACGTTCCCTCCTGAAGCACTCCACCTCTTGTAGAATGGAGTGATTGCAGAGGTGAGGGCCTGTGAACACCATGCCTTCCAAGTGATTAGTGAGAAACATATTAACAATGAGTAGATGGCACTATAACGAGACTCTGCCATCACCATTGTGACCAAGGTGACCAACCAGAATAAGCGTATTATGCAGGTCGTCGAGGAGGCATGCCGAATGGTCCCGGAGTTGGTGATTCCTAAGGAAGAACTAGTTGAGGTGCGCATCCGCAAGCTGGCTATAGGGCATGACACACATACAGAAATGGCGAGGGTTCACTTGGAGTTGAACTTGTAGATTACCGAGTTACTGTTGAAGGCCCAACCTTCAACTCTACTAGAGATAAAGGAGAAGCGTGCAATCGCTATCATGGAAGCAATAGCGGCGGTCGACAGTGCAGTGGCGAACTTCACCTAACTTTTTGAGCAGTCATTCGAGGTCCCGACGAGCTTGCAGGAGGACCCCAATGTACAACAACCAGAGGTAGAAGTGTGTGAGATACAACAACATATTGATGAGGTAAAAGTAACAACGTGAACCATCGTGCTCACATAGATACTAATGAAGCTGCAGGAGGGCAAGCAACTAAAGGAACAGGTGGATGCAGCACTACACAAGGAAGCAATGTTGAAGGCAGAACTGAAGCCCTGGCTGGATGAGGCTTACATAATGACAACCTCTACTGAAGGAAATCCTCTGACTATACAAGCAACTCAGCAAAAGCTTTGGGTTGATAGTTCGGGAGCAGTGACAGAGAAAATGGTAGAAGACACGAAGTAGGTGGCAACACAGTGCACTGTTGAGGTTGTGGTCATACGGGTCAAGCTGGAATGTCTTTGCACTAAGATCTCTACGACTACCGAGTGACTCGAGGGCGAGTCATGATGTTTGTGTTGGAGGCTTTTTTGGAAGGGGATCGCCCAAGGACAGTTTTGGGGCTAAAAGCCCATCTTTTGGGTTGAATTTTGTAATAAAGTTGTAAAGTCTCCACATTTTGTGATCACCAAGTGCGAAGGTGTCATGAGCCATGAAGGGTTGTTCACCCTTATTTGTAAAATAAAGTTGGTTGTAAAAGGTCTACCCATGGTCCACGAACCATGGGATTGTATAAAAAGAGCTAAGTAAGTAAGCTCTAAAAAGAGAAAAAAGAGTCATATGTGGAAGCATGAAGTCTTGAGAGATAAGGAGAGAAGTCTAAGTTTTGGGTCTTAGTATAGGTAGAGGCTTTGTAGCTGAGGGCACAAAGGCCTAGGGTAGAAGTTCGCAACTAAGTGCACAGACTCCTGTAGCTATGTGTGCAGGGCGGATAGAATCTGTAATCACTTGAAGATATCAATAAAGAGAAGTATTCTGCAAATTCTATGTCTTTGTTTCTGGTTAATGCATCTTGTCATATTATGTATGAATTTCATTTATAATGCTTATGTGATGCATGAATGTATGTAATTATGTTGGATAATTGAACGCAAATAAGGATATCTGTTTACGCACTGCTAACTGTGATTTTCTAATAAGATAAGTAAGACACTTGAGCTAGTTGGGAATCTACACAATACACTGCCCTAGAAACATGAAAGTATCTTAGCCATAGGTTAGGGTTGGGCGAAGGTCTATCGTACCCTTTTGCAGAGGTACTAAAGGTAGAATAAGGGGCTAGATAGATAGAGCCCAAGAACTTAGCGACCTGCCTGAAAGCAGGAACTGAAGGAATAAACCGATGTCACAACCATATCAGGGTGTGGAAACTTGGTTCCAACATCCCCCCATACTACTTCAGGTGAGACTTCGGTTCGCACCCTGCGGGCTGATGCCAAAAGGGCCAATAGTGTAGGGATTGTTAACTAACATAGAACCTAGGTCAGGCCCCACCAAGCCAACAGGGGCTCAAAGGAACAAATCCTTCAAAAGCAAAATGGATCAAGATTGGAAAGGTGGGGGAACTATACCCTCACTTGCTGGAGAATTGAAAGTGATCTTTTGGGGGTCTAAAAGGCTTCTAGTGGGGAGGAATGGTTAGGTGCTCAAAAAAATAGCTCAAAATTCAAAGTTATCAGATTAGTGTGGAACCTAAACGACCACGTATTGCTCATCATCCTGAATCCGGTTCAACTCGTTTCATGTGAAACGAGCACAATATGCTCCTAGAATCTTGTTATGTTCACTTTCCCAAACAGGTGAATTTTTGCGAAAAAATTGACAGCCCAATCAGCAGTCCATACTGCTGACGTGGCGCTGACTGGTGTAGGTATATGTGGAAGTTTGACTGGTCAATGGGCTTCTTTGGCAAATGGTAGGCTGACAAGTGGTAGTTTGTTATTGGTTCATATTCTGCAGTTTTGATTAGTTGGATTAGTGGCCAACCATGCACTGACTCATGGCCCAACTAAAGGCCGCCACATGGTAGTCCGAGGGCCACCAAATTTTTGGGTCAAATTTCGAGCATTAGCAGTGGGGGTCAAACCCACAACCACTAAGGCACAAATCTAGAGCTATACCAACATGCCATACCAAAGGTCTCAAACCTTATACTTTGTGGCATTTATATGAATTCAATGTGCGCGTCATTCCGGGGGAGGGGCTAGCCCATGGGGACTGGACCTTGGATGCACCACTAGCATACAACCACTAGCAGAGAGGAGCAGGGGGCTCGACTGATGGGGGTGGGCACTTGGCCTTAACCCCAGGCATGTGGCCCCCATATGGCCACGATTTTTGGATTATAGGCGTTAGAGGACATTTAAAGTGTCCGACAATTTTGCCCAAAAATCGATGAAATTGTCACTCCGTTAGCACATTTTGGGGCAAATTTGTAGGATGATGCTAGATTTTGGGGAATTTGTAGTGTGATTAGCAGAAAACTTGGAAAGGCCATAAATTCTTTAGTTTTTTGACCAAATCAGGAGCAGAAAGATGCTACATAGGCATTTTTTGGCATTTTGGAGCCATTGAAACATCTTTCAAAGCTTTATGAGCACTGTAAACTGATGTCTTCACACTTTTGAGCATAATAGAGAGGGCCAAGCCATTGGAAGCTAGACCAAGGAGATGTAGCCCAAGAGGGGTGAACTCCTTCATCATGTGTTGTTGTGATACTATTTATGGTGATGTTTATGTCTGTTATATGTTGTTGTTCAGTCATTTGTTTATGTTAATTTGCATATAAAATTTACATAAAAAATAATCAAAGCCCATGTTTTATACTTGCAATTAACCTCATGAATCCTTAAGCACCTTTTACATAATCTGAAAAGGAATTTAGTACAACAAAATAATTATCCCAATCAGATCACTTGTGGGTTTCCGCCCTAACCCACTTGTGTACACCATTAGCAATTCCTTAACAACTTTCCCCTAGTGCTTTTACCTTTTTTCCACCATAGGACCAGGTACTGTGACCTCTTATTAGGCCTCTAGGTT
Source organism: Pinus taeda (assembly GCA_000404065.3). Classification (NCBI taxonomy): domain Eukaryota; kingdom Viridiplantae; phylum Streptophyta; class Pinopsida; order Pinales; family Pinaceae; genus Pinus; species Pinus taeda. The sequence goes on from APFE031176197.1 coordinate 62,715, forward strand.
CTAAACTTCTTTGCTGGCCTGTAGGGGGTAAATTCCCTTTATAACCTTCCACACCCATGAATTTTAGTTGTAGGTATGATCTCATGCTAGTGCTTTAGTCTGTAACCCTGTTTTGAAAACCTTCATGCTCCTCTTAGTATTTTTTTCTTTAAGGTGGGGTCCTCCCACTCTAATTAGAGCCAATAACATCACCCCCAAGCTAGCCCAATTTCCACATATCAAATTCTTGTAATGAAGACCTTGCTTGTCCACCCGATTGGTAATGCCCGACTCTATATTATAGCTTCTTCTGGGCTTTCAACCTTCTAGAAATTCGAGCTTCCTACCTTTCGGGCATTGTTCCCATTATCCTAACTCGAGACTACACCATGTCACTTATAAATAGAATTATGAGCTTTCAGGCTTCTGACCTTTCGGGCATTATTCCTACTAGCCAAGCTTGAGACTACCACATGTTTGTTATAAATAGAGTTACCAGCTTCAAGGCTTCTACACTTTTGATCTTCTGGTCTCTCTAGTCTTCCAACATTCTGAGCTCTCCGAGCTTCTGACCTTCTAGGAATTTCTCCACTAGCTCAGATCCAAACTATCCGAGACACTTATTAAATAAAGTTTTGGGATTGCGGCCTTCTAGGCACTGCAACACACTTGATATCACCATCCCTGAGACAATGCCAACTTTCCAACACATCTCCCCCATGATTTTTGACATCAATGCCAACACACTCACTGCCACTATCCATCCAAGAAATGATAACTTTCCAACAATATGCCCCTTTGGCATTGGTGGCAACACCTCATCACTTCTCCACATTGATGGCCAATCCTCATGTTGCTCCCACACTTCTCCTAGCATGAGCCACTAATGGATTTCTCTCCTCTGCATGGGCCACCAAAACTTACTCTCCAATAAGCTTCTCTACCCCTTTGACATCAATGGAAAAGAGCTACATGTTGCTTTTTCTCTCCCTTGAAATCATTCACTATCAATGACAGAGGGCCTAGTTGTTGATGTGAATTCTTATTTGTATACTTCTCTCCTCAAGGGCTTATATCTCTAATGAGGCCCTTGAAATCTACAATCCAAGATCAACTGCACTCATCAGCAAAGACACCTGCAAAGCTAAACACAAAAACACAAGTCCTTGTGCCTTTCTTGTAGTTTCTTCTACTTTATAAACTAGAAATATATGATATGCTCCCCTTGAACATATGCTTCCTCTTCTTTGAATTTCTCCAGTTCTGAATTCTTTAAGCTATTGGCTAAATACTCTCTTCGTTATTGCATATTTTGTACCAATTAAATGAATCTGATGCCAAAACAAAATTCTCATGGTATTGTTGTTGCTAAAAATACCAACCATTAGTGTTTCATTTTAGCTTTCCCTTCATTGTTGGTGTTGCGTCATCCTCTATGCTCACTTCTCCTGAGCATTTTAATCGCTTCACCCCCCAATATCATACTACTATAGATATGGATTTATTCTCAAATAATACCAATGTCACCAAGAAATTGATACAAATTGGATATTTTACCTAGATAACTCTTATAACTCCTCAAAAATAAATGTTCATTTACACAAAAAGGTTTCTCCACTTGAACCCAAGACTACCAATTGATGACTAAGGGACATGCAAATTTTGTACCAAATGTGTTTCATGAACATAAGACTACTAGGCATAATAAAACTCACAATCTTAAATGAAATATGAGTATTTCAACCAAGATGCAAACCTTTATTTCCCAAACAATATTTCCTTCTGAGACTAAAAATTGTTGCTTGCTACTACGTACTAAAGCAGCTCCCCTTGAGCCAATGCTCTCTCCCTTTTATGATCTCTTCACATCTACATTCTTGCATCTACATAGGGATTGATCTTGTGGACATAACTCAACTAAGAGACTCTTGTCATTCCACACTTTTTTTGTAGCTCATCTTCTTCACACAACATAAAATGTTCATGTTGTGTACACCTCCTAAAACCATGTTGGTTGTATCTTCCTTTTTCTTGCAATGTTGATACATTCAAAATAAAAATAAATTATTATTATAATCGGCATGGAGACTTGGTCATACTTCTAATGTTTAGATGTGTCTCTTCTATATAAGATTTATTATGTCTGCATTTGACTTATTTGGCCTCCCTTGAGGCTATTCTCTTCTTTCAATGAAGAGAAATAGAGGATTCACTCACATAGAGTAGACTAACCTCCTTTTTCTTCTAAACCTTTAATGGTCAAGTTATGACAGGAGCATTTCTTTCCAAATTCTTCCTTGCCCTTGTTTGGGTTTTATATTGGCTATGTAGGGCCAGAGGACACTTCTCTTCCATCCTTCTTTCTTCACCCAAATCTTCTTTTTGTTGCCTCTCTTCTTTGTCTCCAAGGAAAAATTGATTGAGTTGCTACTCCCATTCATCACTTGGGGTTTGTGCTCATTGCAAATAGAAATTAGAAATGCTTTCACTAATGATATATGAGGATAATCCCTTTTGAGTTTTCACTGATTTTCCTTCAAAGAAACATCAGCTCCTTGATTATTTCTTCCTCTTTTCAGCATGTCCCTTTGGCACAAAGTGTTGAAGACAAACTCATACCCCTATGATCTATTGTTCCTTTTTGTCTTCAAACCTTGAGAAATCACTTTTGCAAGCATATGCTAAGAAACAAGCATTGTCTTCTTATATCTACAATATGATGCCTTGTGCCTAAAATTGCCACAAATGTAGCATTCGATATGGCTTAGGAATGGGGAAAAAGGATTGTTGTATCTAACACAATTATGGTCAAACCCACTACTTTTGTCAGCATGTTTGTCCCTGGGCATCTTATGCCTTCTTGGATCACTTCCCCGCATCACACTTTGATTTCTTTCATTCCATCTACAATTTATGGCTTTATGCCCATAATTATTGCAAGGAAAATAATAACCATGAAAAGGATTTAGATAACATAAGGTACCTTTTCTTTTAAGACTTTGTCCTAGAGATGGAAATGAATTTTTTTGGTTCTTCATGTGCCTTCCATGGTTTTTTTAATTTCTACCTCAAGCAATTCTATGTTTCAACTACCTCTTCTGGTTGTTCATTCTTTTTCCTTGATGTCGCTACTCAACATCCTATTGTTGCTTCTTCTCTTGTTGTTTTTGTTCCTTTCCAACAGCTTCTTTGCCTTTATTGTTGTCAAGATATTCAAATTCCTTTAATTGGGTAGTTGACCCTTCAGCCTTTTTCTTCGTGAGGCTTAGTTCTTCTCTAAAACCTAAAACATCCTTGATGAGAGGGGATATTTTCATAGCAAGCATCACATTCAAGACCTTTCTACTCTTCTCAAGCTTCTAATATTGATATATCTCTTTGCTTACCCTTCCTATGTCATGTCTCAATGAAAAATATTCGGCTTATAGTCTCTTACAAAGGGCTTCTCTATCATGTTGTTGACTAGTCAATATCCCATTTAATTTTCTAGCCTCTTCTTATTGAGCATTTGGATTAGCTATTGTTTTTCTCAACTTCTCGTTCTCAAGCTCATACTTGTGCAACTACTCCTTCTTCTTGAGATTTTCTTTTTATAACTCCTTTATCTCTTTTAGAGTAGAGATAGTTCTTTTTCTAAAATAGATCCTTTCATCTAGATCCTTTTCCACACTATTAGAGGTGCTAGCAGAGTCACCACAAAGATCTAAGTTCCTATCTATGTTCATGGAGTCTTCCATTGGTCTAAGGAGTATTAAATCTTCATCACTACCAAGGATACCCCTATTCTCTTCATGGGATGTACTCTCTTCTTCTTCAGAGGATCCCTGATTTTATATTTCTACTAAATTAGGTCTATCTAAATCAACACTAGATGCACATCTATCATCCTCTTTAGATAGTTCTTGTGAGCATCTAGGAGGTAAGTGACCTATTTATTTACATTTATCATAGAACAATAGCTTACCTTCTGAGCATCATGGCCTCTCATCTGATGCTTCATCATCCTCTTAAGAGTGATGAGTACCAACATGAGCATTAAGAGGAAGGTCTTCATTCTTCTCAGGATATCTTCTCTGGGATGCTTTCTTCATCTTCTTCCTTCTTCTCTTATCTCTAGAAGATGCATTTGCAGGTTTTGGTTCACTGCTTGAGTAGTAAGGTTCTTCGGCCTTCTCTTGAGCCACATTTCTATCTTCTCTATACAAACATTGTGATCTATCCAACATTTCCTTTTTTGTCTCACAATGACTGAATTTATCAGCATTTGGCTTTGATATCCCTTTCATGATGATTCTTTTGGATTCTTCATTAAGCTTGTTCTTTTCTCCATTCACTATGGAGCACCATACATCGACATATAAATCCATTAAATATGCTTCCATTGTAATTATTCAGAGTTCATAGTCTAATCCATTCAAGTATGGAACTCCCTCTGGTGTTAGCCAAACATGGTTAGTCATTGCTTCCCTTTGATATACCTTCTAGTAGTTGAATTGTTCCTAAAGGAACTAAACTCTTATACCAATTTTTAGAAACATTGTTAATACTGAGAGGGGGGAGGGAGGGTGAATCAGTATTAAGGCTAATTTTACTTTTATGCCAATTATATTTATCACTCAGACTCGATAATGGTTCATGTGAGCAATCAACAACCAATTATGATAACATCACATGACTAAGTCAACACATAATTACACACCATGAGAAGCATACACATTGGACACCAAGGTTTAACATGGAAACCCTTCTAGGAGAAAAACCACCAAAGCTCCTATTTTATTACATCAAATTTCTTGTGAGCCACCACTCACAGGAAGCACCAAATCCCTTTTGTTGTTTTCTAGCACCCACTACCAGGAAGCACTGACTCCCTTCTTTTTTAGACACCTAATCTAATTACTAGAAGCGCCAACAAAAGTGTCGACTTCCATGATTTGTTGTAAGAACCAACTTGTAGCACCTTGGATTTATGCAAGCACCAACTTACAAGAAGCACCAACTCCTAAGATTTCTTCAAATATGCACTTAGATGGAAGCATCGAATTTCTATATGTAGGCTCCAATCCCACACTCAATAAGGAACTTTATTTCTCAGTGTAAATGGAAGCCTCTCTACCTGTTTTCATCTATTTGTTCTCCTCTGCCTTTGGCCCTTTGTTCTTCCCAAAAACCTTCAATCATACTCAAAAACGTACACTAATACTCATCCCTTGTAGCACTTTGTCTTTCACACACTCTATAACAGCACTCAACACTCCTTCCTCTACTCTCAGCCCTCTTCCTCAGGAACTCTCGACCTCTCACATTAGCATAGGCACACTCGACCTTTCTATTCTACAAAGGAAATCTTGAACTTTCACAGGAACACATGCACAATTGGCCTTTCTCTTCTAAAAAGGCACTATTATCCTTTCTCAGTAGCACAGACACACTTGGCCTCTTATCAACAATTCTCACCCACAGAGCTCTCCACTCATCTCACTCAACTATGTTGCTTATTCTCATCTGCACAACTACGATCCTTAGTTTTGTTCCTTTGCTACACAATGGTCGATGTCATCTCTGATGTCCCCCATACTACCTAAAGGTGTACCTGAATGCATGGTTATCCATGTTGTTGTTGCATCAAATTTCCTGGCCTTTGGAACCAAACTAAACACTGGGAATGGGCTCTATTCACTCAACCATTGCAACTACATTAAATCACAGAATGGGAACCTATGTGATTCTCCATACTGAGAATTAAATCTCAGTTAATCTGCACACTCAAGGAGTGCCACTCGTGAATTTTGTCTACAAAAGTAACATGGCTCTCCATTCCTTATTAATATCCCATAGAGCTTAGATTGTACTTCAATAAAGGCTATCTCGGTCTAAGGTGTGATCTTTTTGCATTCAGTAATCTCTTTCAATTAACTTTTCATTGTCTGCATGGAAGAATCGAGATTGTTTTTTTCTACTCAAGACAAGCCCATTAATTCATCTTGTGAAACCGTGGTACTTTGTATCTTCAACCAACACTTTTCTGCAGTTTCCATTAATCCAATGGCACCAACCTTACTATGTGCATTTACTCAATTTCTCAAGCTCTTGCTTATCCCAACTATGACGATGGCCAATTTGGCACATAGTGCCAAAGGGATGCTAGCCTATTCAAACTCAATGGAAGTAGGATTATGAATTACTTCCACCTATGGCATACTACGAAGGAGCTACCAACTCATCCATGGTTTGGAGCTCTAGACCCCAAGGTCACAGTGCTATGTATATAGGCTAAATTCTCCTTTTTGCACATAACCCTTGGCCACCAAAACATGCAAACTATCGCTTAGGTGATCACTGGGCCCCTCCCACTCATATACATATGTTGTTACAAATTTGGAGCCTATATGCCCTGGTCTCTTTTTAATAATTCTCCTCAAGATTGTATGAGTTTGCGGGCTTCAAGCCTGGCCCACTTATGTGTGTTGAAGAATGTAACTAGCTTCGGTCTTCATAATTGTAATTGTCAAAAGAAAATTTATTATTAAAGAAAATGAATTATTAAATCATGGGTTTCATGGTTGGGTCAATGTTTTCTAGGTAAAAGCCCCCATTCTAGACTTATAGGTTTTATCTTTAGTCATTAAAGTCATTGTCATTATCATTAGACCCTTCTTAGAATTTTGTATCATGTAAAAATAATTATTTTTTAGTCAAAAAGATAATTTGTCACCTCCACACCAAGTTGGCCCCACCCTCAAAAAGTCAGCCTGGATTAGGGCATTTTAACCTCACAAGAAGCCTATATATTGAGTAACTCAACTTCATTTGGATAGCATTATCAACAAGTTTGATCTAAGAAGCAATAGTTGGAAAAGAGTGCGAAGTTGCTAGAGAAAAAGGAAGGAAGCTAAGAAGAATAAAATCGAGTTTTTAAGCTACCTTTCTCTCAAACATACGAATATACTAGGTTGAAATTGGGGTAAAAACTTTGTTTCTATTGCAAGGTCGAAGTTATGAAGCTGGGGGGTGAAAATCTACTGTTGGGCTTGAAATTCTAATATGAAGCTGCACGTTGAAGCATTGACACTTGGAAGGCTGAGAAAAGGACATCTACAAGGAAGAAGGGCTGACTTGGTGATTGGAGGAGGTCTTTTTCTAGGTCTAGAAGTCTATAAGTGTCTCATCTTGATTTGAATCCACTGAAGGAAGATTTCTTAACTGGAGTTTCCCCTTATATGGGTTTTTCCCTGGTTGTGTGCCTACATCTTGTGTATCTTATTCATGTGATCTTCATAAACATATAATATGGTAGCTTCTTGATGAAATATAAACTAAATAAAGTAAAAAGGGCCAACATAATTCACAAGTAAATATCAATAAAGAGGAATCAAACCCTAAAACCTACTAGAATTAATTTCTCAACATGGTATCGGAGCTAAGCTAAAATAAGGTTGAATATTACTCTGTTGGCAATTACTTGAAGAAAGGAAAAGAAGTTTTTGAACAAAAGGTTACACCCTCTATGGAAATTAACTTGAAGATGGGAGTCAATATCATGAGAATTTCAGGAATTTGGATTGGAATGATCATCTACAATCTATTTAGGAGAGTCAAGAGTGAAGGATTCTTGGCTGCACTTGCAGGTAATCTTGATGATGACAATGCATGGATCATTTATAGTGGATAATCAAGACATATGATGGGAGAAAGTTTAAAACTTAATACTCTATCAAAGGAACCATCCTCTCATGCAGTGGAGTTAGGAGACACCAACAATTATGTAGTCAAAGGCATTGGATCTACACCATTGAAGTAGGAAAATGGAGAAAAGCTACACCTCAAAAATATACTCTATGCTCTAGGTTTTAAAAAAGAATTTACTTTCAATTTCTTGTTTAGAAGATAAAGGAGACATGGTTTCCTTTGTAGATGGTAAATTTATGGTATGGGAAAAGATTCAACCATTTATAAGGCAAAAGTTATTGGATTTCATGAAGGAAGACTATGTAGAGTTATAACACCATCTCCTCAAGCCCTAGTTCACATGGAGATCAATCCTATCAAATTATGGCATAGAAGATATGGGCATATACACTACAAGTTAATTCCCTCACTTAGTCAAATTGTAAATGGCATCCCCAATATCAAATAAAATCATGAAGGAGTATGTAAGGTATGTGCTTTGGGAAATAATACAAGGAATCCTTTTACAAGCAGTGACACAAGGTCTAAAGAAATATTAGACCTCATTCATTCCGATGTGTGGTTCAATGTCTTTCAAATCCCTTGGAGACCATATTTATGTGACCTTCATTGATGATCACTCTAGAAATAAATGGCTTTAACTTCTCAAGACAAGGACGGAGTATTTGAAAAGTTCAAGGAATTTAGATTTGAAGTGGAGACCTTAACCAAAAGAAAGATAATAAAACTTTGACATCCGATAATAAAATATAATACAATTCAAAATAATTGATTACATATTATAAAGAAACAGTTAGTCATGAGGAGCTCATTTTTCCCTAAAACCCCGAGCATAATGGAATTGCAAAAGGAGGAATAAAACCATTGAAGAATGCATAAACCATTTTACCAAAAGATAAGTATCTTGTTCCTTGTTTCCTTTGTTATGTTTGGCTTCCCTCTCATATCAATATTTGTTTATATTATATGTTAATATCTTTCTCTTTATATTTTCCTTAGTAGGAAAGATTGCAGAATACATAGATTTTATGGAGAAGACTTTAGAGGATAGACTTAAAGCATGAAATAAGTTATGTAGCAAAGTAAGCCCTTGAAAATTAATGTCTTACAAAGTTTTTTAAGCGACAACCTAGGTAGGAAATATTGCATAATACACATAGGTTATGGAAAAGACTCCAGAGGATAGACTTGAAGCATGGAAAAAGTTATGCAGCAAAGGAAGCCCTTAAAAATTAATGTCTTGCAAGTTTTTTTAAGGAAAAAATCAAGGTATGTCTCAAACTATAAGTTTTTTTATAAATTTCTCTTCTTGTAAAAGGTATGATCATTCCTCTTTTAAAATTTCCTTTACATTATTGACATCGTTATGTCTAAGGTTTTGAATTGTAAATATTCTTATTAGGGTGATTAATCATTAGGTTAAATATACCTTCATTATATTATCATCTGATCATTCTTATGGAACCCTAAAAGGTTCACTGTAAAACCCTATCCTAAAGGTATGTCATTATTGATTACGAAACCATAGTCTACTTAGGGTTGTTAATAAAATCTATAAAACCTAGTCCTTTAGGGTTTTATATTAATGTATAAGTTATGTATTGAAACCCTATATCATTAGGGTTTGGTAAATTAGGGTTTATAAGAAAGTACCTCATATTCACTAAAAAGGAGGTCCTAGGAATGAAACCCTATGTGTATGCATATCTATATGATTGAAACCCTAGTCTAAATGAAATTTTTAAATTCGATGTATTGATGTTTATGTCTTGGGTTTACCTAGTAGATATTTTGTGAAATGCATCCTAGATATTTATTTAGTCTAGGGTTTGGAACAAACCCTAGTAAAAGTCTGTCATGTAAGAGTATATTGTTGAAAACTTAGATAGTACTATGGTTGGATTATTATTAAGTCATTGAAATCTAAGGCATTATGTCTTGAAGATGGAATATAGGGTTTAATTAAGTCATGGTAGAATCTATCATATATCTCTAAAAGTAATATTGAGGCCCTAGATATAATGAGACTGATATCTTGATTGAGTTGCTCAAAGTATTGATGATGAATTCTAGGATTTATGAAAAAACCCTAGCAAGAAATTGATGTCTAGCATGTAAAACGATGTGTCTCATGAACCTAAATAGGTTTAGTTGTTTAATGTCCAAAGTATAATGCTTCCATTATAGTATTGACATGATTTTGATATAGCTAACTTCATGCTTTTGTATATTTGTTTTCTGTTGTAATTGCTATTAAAGTTTTGTAGGTACATAATCTTCAAGATAATAAATATGTTTGTATAAGCATGATGAAGGAAGTATATGAATGATGATGATCAAGGAATGAAGCCATGAAAGGTTATTCAATTTTAAAAAAGAAGGAAGTGGTTGATCTATGTAAGACTTTAAGAGGGAACATAGATAGAATAAAGAATATGTATCCCTAGTTGAGAGGGAGGGCATCTTATGATAGTCATTATGTATACATTGAAGAAGAAATTAGAGAATGAGTTGGTGCTACTGGATAAATTAATGAAGAAGAAGGCTTCTGACAAATTGAATATGGATAACTTGATGATGATATTAGTAGCATATGAATAATTGAGGACCCTGAAGGTTTGTGCTTACTTGTATATTTGAATGTTTATTATTGATTAGGGTTTGTGCTCGTACATGTAAAATCTCTCCACAAGAATATTGAAAAACTATGGAAGCATGCTTGGACAAATGGATATATCTAGTTTTATATGGAGATTTGAAGCATCTAATGGCCAATTCTTGAGAGGATATTTGGCCGGCCTTTGAGTTGATGTCTAGATCTAGAAGAGGGAGGGTGGTGTTCATGTTGGAGCTCTAACCTTGGATACGCACCTAGATCCTTGGGTTGATGATTAGTAAGTAAGCCTGATGGTACCCAGACTGGCTGAAAGCTTGAGTCTATCTTAGTCCCACCCAGGTATATTACCCTGGTTAGGAATCCAGTCTGCAACACTAAGTATGCTATAACTCTTCGTAGTTTAATATCATTTCTAAATATTCCATACACTTGTATATATATGTAAACATGAATACCTCCCTAGTTAAGAAGGATTGTTGAAGAATGTAACTAGATTTGGACCTCATAATTTTACTTGTCAAAAGAAAATTTATTATTAAAGAAAAAGACTTATTAAAGCATGGGTTTCATGCTTGGGTCAATGTTTTCTAGGTCAAAGCCGCATTGAGGGTTTATATGTTTTGTATTAAATCATTGGAGTCATTTTCATAATCATTATACCCTTCTTGGGCTTTTGTATCATGTAAAATAATTATTTTTGACTCAAAAAGATATTGTCACCTCCACACCAAGTTGGCTCTGCCCTCAACAATTTGGCCTGGATTAGGGCAATTAAACCTCATAAGAGGCCTATATATTGAGTAACTCAACTTGATTTGGAGAGAATTATCAACAAATTCGATCTCTAAGAAGTAGGAGCTAGACAAGAGTGTGAAGTTGCTACTGTAAAAGGAAAGTAGCTAGGAAGAAAAAAATCGTGTTTTTAGGCTACCTTTCTCTCACACTTGCAAAGATACTGGGATGAAGTTGGGGTCAAAACTTTGTATCTGTTGCAGGGTTGAAGTTTTGAAGTTGGGGGCCGAAAATTTGCTTCAGGGTCTGAAATTATGATATGAAGCTACACCTTGAAGTGTTGACACTTGGAAGGATGAGAAAAGGACATCTACAAGGAGGAAGGGTTGACTTGGTTATTGGAGGAGGCTTTTTTCTAGGTCTAGAAGTTTGGAGGTGTCTCATATTGATTTGAATATATTGAAGGAAGATTTCTTGACTGGGTTTTCCATTATAGAGGTTCTTCCCTGGTTGTGTGCCTACATCTTGTGTCTCTTGTCCTTGTGATCTTCATACACATATAATTTGGTAATTTATTGATGAAAGATAAACTAAATAAAAGTAAAAGAGGTCAACATAATTCACAAGTAATTATCAAGAAAGAGGAATCAAACCCTAAAACCTACTAGCATTGATTTCTCAACAATGTGCACCACTAATTATGGCTTATCACCTTCCCCATGGATCCTTTAGTTGTTTTTTACCATAGGAATAGGTGTTGTAACCTCCAACTAGGCCTCTAGGTGCTAAACCTCTTTGTTGGCTTGTAGGGGTTAAATTCATCTTATAACCTTTCATGCCCTTGATTCTTTGCATTAGGTATGACCTTCTGCCAACAATTTAGCTCATAATTCTCTTTTCAAAACCTCCAGGCTCCACTTAGCAGGATGCACTATAAGGTGGGGTCTTCTCCCTATAATGAGAGCCAATAACATCCCCCCAGGCTAGCCCACTTTCCACCTATCAACTTCTTGTAATGAAGACCTTTTCTTGTTGGTCCCACTGGTAATGTTTAACTCTAGACTACAGTTTCTTTTGGGATTTCAACCTTTCGGGAAATCTGGGCTTTCAGGCTTCTGAAAGTTTAAGCATCGATCCTACTAGCCCAACTCAAGACTACCATGTGTCACTTATAAATAGAGTTACAGGCTTTCAGGATTTTGGGAATCTGAACTTTTGGGCATTGTTCCTATTAGCTTGCATAGAGACTACCCCATGTCACTTATAAATAGAGTTACAAACTTTTGTAATTCCAACCTTCGAGACTCTCTAGGCGTCCGACCTTCTGAGAATTTTTCCCACTATCCCAGATCCAAAATATCCATGACATTATTAAATAAAGTTTCTAGATTTCGGGCTTTCAAACACTGGAACTATGACTTTGGGTATCCTTACTTTGACTGGAAATAAATTTTGATCAAGGGGACCATTTGCAGACTCTAGTATACCGTTGGAAATATATTTCTAAGCATTATCCAACTATGCCACTTTCATGATCATATGAACTAGTATCTTGAGGCATAAATGCCTTCAAATCTTGGGTCTTCCTAACCATCATAGGTACAATAATTTAGCATCTAAACTCATCCTACTACTATGATGGTTCTCTACTAAATACTACAATAACCATGGGACTACCTATGATCTTGACACACCAAGCACATCAATGCTAGCCCAATTTCCATCATAGCTAACCTAGTGGACATCAATGTTAACATAATTTGAATGCATGAGTGCTTATAAACGTAAAATTAAAAGGTTGTTGTTTATTAGATTCTTGTAGAACCTTGTAGAAATCAATTTTCAGTGAAGAAAGAGAGTTGCACCACATGTAACCTAGGTTTTCTTATTGGTTTATTTTGTGTCAAAACATCACTAGTTTCACTTCCATATCCTCTAACTTAAACAACAGAGAAGAAATGAATGCATAACTAAAATGAACTAGAATTTTCTTTTGTCAGTGAACACCAACTATTCTAGGGAATCTTTAGGGCCTTTGAATAGGTGTATGGAGAGCAAACTCTCTAAGGTCACTTAAATAAAATTATAGAAGTTGAACAAAAAGTGGAAATATAGTGTCATATAGATTGTTGGGGAAGCTACTCTCACACAAGAGTTAAGGACTAGGTCGTGTAATGGTAAGGAAAGGGAGATTCCCCCTATTCTACATTTCAAAGAACCTACCAATGACTATCCCCCCTTGGATTCTGATTACAAACTATAAACTCTAGCTACCTTTCCTAGGTACTGCTTAGGTGATTATGGGGGGAAATACCCATGGTTCCTAAGACAAAGGTTGTATCACTATCATAGTACTTCTGGAGGGTACTTGCACTGACAAAGGCTATTGTCAGGGGATCAACTCAACTATTTATGTTACCTTCACTAGTAGGAATTGGGCCCTCATCAGCCCAAACTTACCTTTGGAAGGTCCTTTATCTACTCTTTGACATTCTAGTGTCTGGTTTTAATCAACCGAAATGAGAATATTAGAGGGTTATTTGCTTTTGGTTTCTTTAGGATTTTCTTAGTGGTGTGCTTTATGCTCTTTACATTTAGTTGGCCTTAGGTTATTTTTGTATTTTCACTCTTGAATCTCTAATTATGGGTGGCTGAAAAACCACTCCACTGATATTGAAAGGCTCTTTGTCTCACTTAAAAGTGTGGAGAAGCCTCTTTAAGGGTGAATATTTGATTGTATTGACCTTATTCCTTGAAAGCTAGTTAAAGAGACTCAATTTGCATTGAACAATCCCGCAAGAGAAGAACATGAGCATAAGTTAGGTATGGATAGAGTTTTGAAGGATACCAACCAAGGGACCCCTCCAAAAGGGGATCCTTGTGCTTTTCCTTTCTTTAGAAACGTTGGTGCCCCTTTGATGGCCAACTTGAATATTCCTCAATTGAATTTTGGACCACCAATTTAGTTGTGGTCCACTCCAAATATTATAAATGCTATTGAAGCTTCTCAGATAAGATATTTATTTCAAGAGCATTAAATGGATGTTAAATATGCATCCTCTTTGCTAGAGAAATATGGGCTTCCTCTTTCTACCCCATCTTGTGAAAGTATAGCTACTAGTAATGAGAAATCTAAAAGGAATTAAAAGTCGAGGAATAAGAAGAAAAATAAGAAAGTTATTTGTTAATCATCACCAACCTCTACATATCATGTTGGTGATGAGCCTTTAGCCTTTGCAAGCCATGTTGGGGGACCAAGTCTAGTCACTGGTAGTCATATTGGTAAAGAGTCGTTGACCTCTCCAATTCATGTAGGAAGTGAATCACCAACCTCTGTAGGGCATGTTGGAAGCATGAGTCAAGTGTCTATCGAAGAAGTGTCACCAACCTCTAGAGTCATGTTGGATACCCTTTAGCAACCATTACAAGTCATGTTAGAGACTTACCGCTAGCTAATGTGGGTCATGCTTGGGCCATTGATACTAATAATAGACCTAGGCATAGAAGTTTTTAACCTAATTTCCCTTATAGCCTTTATAAGGGAGACAATATTACTTATTTATGCCCTGATATTTCAGTGGTATAAATGTTGTGGTAAAATTCTAAAGGTTCTTCTACTCCTGGAACTCTTATGGTTTCTCAACAACCTATTCAACCATTGGTTGATGAAGTGATTGAGCCAACACAATATTTGCTTGATACCACTCCTCTTTCAGGGGGTTAAGTGTCTACCAACTAAGTATTCTTCATTTATATTTTAGATTCTTTTAGACTAGGGGGTACGCGAGTCTCTTCGAGTGTTCCCCCTCCAAGTTCTAGGGTTGTTTCCTTTGATTGGGACAATCTTATTGAGCCTTGACTTCCTTCTTCTACACCTTTTCAAATAAATGTTAGAGTTAATTCCACAAATATGTATTGATGTATAATGGATGAAGGATCCTACACAAGTATTTTATTCTTGCTATCTAAGAAGGCTTTGGGTTCTCCAATGTTGTTGATATATGCTAATTAGTTATTGGCCTATGATAGAAGACCTAGTGAGTCTTTGGGTATACTTCCTCAATTTCGTATTAAATTATGTGGGAAGACTATCTTAGTTAATATGGTAGTGGTAGATGACCCTTTTGACTTTAATATGATCCTTGGGCATGATTATTTATATGTTATGAATGTTGTGGTGTCTATTCTCTTTCAAGTGATGCATTTTCCTCACAATGGAAGCATTGTCACTATTTATCAATTTTCATATAACAACCACCATCCTAATTCAACTTTAGCTCAAATTAGATACCCCTTGGTATGTTTAGATTTTTCAAGTAGACTATACCTTGCCATGGGTCAATTATGTGGCATTGTATTCTCAATGTTTAGTTGTTTCCGAGAGAGGCCCTTTGAATTTATTTTTTCCTTGTCGGGACTTAATCCCAATGGTTGATCAAGTGATTTATCCATTTGGAGCATGGTATCCCTTGCTTCCACCTATTAATACTTTGGTTCTTATGATTTATTAGATGTTGAATTTCCTTCATAGAAGGATTTCCTTGAATCCATGGCTATGGTTGATCGATCATATATTTTCTTTTAGAACTAGAAATTATGGGTTTAACTACCAAAGGAGTCTTTGGTTTGAGCTTTAAAATGGGTCTTCCTTGAAGAACTATTATGCGTAAGATGCAAGGCAGTGTGGTTCCCTATACGATAGTACATATAAGGTATGTGTTTTCATGTTTTGTTTTCTAAACACAAGCTTTTACCTAAAGTTTATATATGGGATGTACTTACTTCTAGCCTAGTATTCCTAATTATGTCTTTAAGAATTTGAATACATATTGTTTTAGTATCTCCATGCTTGATCCACTTTGATGGTATTGGATTTTGAAATTCGCATATAGATTAGGTTCACCTTGTATTGTGCATTATCAATTTCCCTTTCCATTTTGACCTTAAGATAGATCCCACCAAATTGTGATGTTGAAATTTGGAACCTTATTATTGTTTAGAAGTGTCATAATTTGTGTGGTAGAGCCAACCTTATCATAGGCACTCTATATAGTACCCTATTGTCACTTGGCACCCATGCTGAAGTTTTCCTCATTGGCTTGAGAGACCTCTTTAGTCATGTCATGACTATGTATTGAAGCCACATTCTTCTTCCTCACTCTTACATGTAACTCTATACGTAAGAACCTCCCACGTGTTGAGTTCTAATATTTCATTTCATACTGTCTGCTTGGGCTTTTGGCCTTAAGCCGACTCCAATTTTTCTCTTGTGTAACCCACTTTTTTCGATGTTTTTCTTAAAGTTCAAACTATACATTCATAGTATTTGCAACTCAACACCCTTATACATAAAGGGAACATCCCCTAAGTGTCCATATTCTGCATGTTTTATCTTTGAATTGAGCATAGGAATGTTCCAAGCATTGGAACTAGTTTTCTTTTCTGTGACACACATTCCCTCCATTGTACTAGAAGCATTCTTTTATTCATTTTCAATTTTTTATAATATGAAAAAGCGGAAATAATATAATATTCCAAAAAAATTCCTACACTTGAATTTTGGAGCCTATTTTGGATCTTACGATCAGTCGTTCTGTAGTCACTTCTTGGTCGGTTGATTCTTTGTTAATTCCTTGAGCTCCCTTTTTGAATTATAAGTGTTGAAACCACCTACTTACACATGCTCAGTTTGCAACAAGTTCATGAGTGCATTCTGTTATGCAATTTTCAACAAACATAGAATGGTCCATCAAGATAGTGCCTATGCAATGATCAACCCATATCGGTAGTATGTGCGTGCTTTCATTAAAAGTGTGTCACTTTTGGCTACAATTGTACTTCTATTTCGGTGAGTTTTTAAACTATCAGTCTTTCGCGCCTTCGCTTTTGCGAGTGTCACTTTCATTTTATTGACTATCATTTTTTCTTTCTTTCACCTTAATTAGTGTCTCTTTCATGTTATATTTTCTCTCGCATGTGCCACTTCCATCTTTGTTCGCATATCACAACTATCGTTCACACTTCTCTTTCCATATAGCAATTTTCGTCTTTTGGCATGGGAAGTTGTCGGTTATCATGTAAAGTGGAGTTTTGGTTTGTTTCAAGGGGTAATATTTGCGTTAATGAGTTTTTCTTATCATGTAAACATGCATCACACTCATTTCCAAAATTGTGAGCACTGTTGAAAAAATGTCGTTGCAAAGTGTATCTTTAGTGTCGCACTTGGTGTTAGCGGTTGCAAAGTTGTCGCATTGAGGAAAGTGTGTTATTCATGTGTTCTAAGTGCTCCTTGTTGATTCAATAAGTAACAAAAGTGTGAGATCATAATCAAAGTATTTTCTTGTTAATCTTCATTGCACTGATCTAACACTTAGTCAAAATTGGGAAAAATCCCTAACTTGGCCACTCATCCTCTTCAAACTCTCGTGAACCGTGCATTGCACAGTCTCAATCCTCAAGTAGAAACTGTCTCTTGACACTACACAATGCGTAATCTCTGCCTCCCAAAATTTCACATTATGCAATCTCAGTGTTCAAGCTCAGCCCCTAAACTCCAAAAATGCGCAATATTTATCTCCAACCCAACCTAAACTACACATTGCATATTCTCAGTCCTCAAGTCTTAGCCTTGAGCTCCTAAAATACACAAATTTGCAAGAACTTGGCCTCCTATCCTTCCACAACTATGCAGTGTGAAAACTGAGTGCTCAAGCCTCAAGCTTGAGCCCTTAAACCCCTCAAATATGCAATCTCCCAACTTGTTCTATTTCTATAATAGCGAATTCAGAAACTCTAAGCCGCAAGCCTCAACCTGGATCTCTCAAGCCCCTCCACTGCGTAATCACATATTCTCCCCTCTCATAGCTGTGAATTGGGAAATGTCAAGCGTCAAGCTCCAGCGTTGAGCTCTTAAACCCCTCACCTACCAAATCCTTTGACCCTAGTCATCCTAAACTATGCATTGCTTAGTCGCAAGCATCATTCCTAGACCTTGGCCTCTAGAACTATGTAATTCTTGAGTCAATCAGTCAATCAATCACCTGGTTTCATCCCTAATAAGTGATTTCATGAAACTTGTTATATTTTGGGGCTGATGTCAGCTTGACATGAGTGATTTCTAATTTCATATTCTCTATCTTGTCATGACAGGATGGTGATGGAGAAAAATCAAAAGGAGACCATGCTAGAAGACACCTATGGAGTTGAAGAGATAAGATGATCATTAGACAAGAAGATGAAGGAACACCAGAGTACAGCAAAAGATCAAAGGTCAAGACTGCATGAAGACTTCATAACGAATTACAACCCTTTGGAGGGTGGATATGAAGAACAAATATTATCTCTCATGAAGATAAAGTATTGGATACATCTTTTATTGAAGATAAAGCAACAAGAACGATTGCTTAGCACTGCCACATCATCCTGCAGTCCATGTTGTCAGTGTCATGTTATGTCCTATCATGAGTCATCATTTGCCACATCATTTGTGGATTATGCAAATTCAATATTGGAATGTAATGTAAAGTGGAAGTCCAAGAGTCATCTATGTAATGTGAAAGGTCATGTAGGAAGTGGAAAAGTCAAATAGTTAGGAGGGTAGCCCAAGAGTCACAAGGGAGGTGAGTGATCACCCCATTTCTTATATATACACCCTCATCACTCATGTAAAGGAATTTTCACCTTGGCTCCTCCTACTAGGCATTGGAGAGGAAGATAGTATTTCTGGAGTGAGTGACTGCTCTAATGTTCCACTATTGGGGTTACTGGTGTTCATTGTCTTGATGTATCTTGGAACTTTTACTTAATTTAGAAGCTCATTGAGCCAACATGCTTTCATGCATATGTCATGAATATTGTAATACTATTCTTTGAATGTTTGTGATGTATGTTTTTTTCATATGTACTAAGGAAATTGAATAATTTTGGTGGCTTTGGTACTTATCTTGTTGAAGGTGTCTTATATTAGCTTTAAAAATCGTTGCTTCCTTGTGAACTATTTCACTGGTTGATCAATGATTCATTCATATGTATATGCTCATGTGCATTTCTAGATTAGTACTATTACTTGTGTTTCAAGGGGCCACTTTTCTATTCCATTTTGGTAGAAAGACATAGATATTTTCCATAGATGAACATTTCACAAGGCATACTCACTTGTTGATCTGAAAATACCTATGTACTATTCTCTTATGATGAACTTTGTAGCCAAGGAAAATCCATAAGGATACATAGCAGTTGGGTCAATACTCCAGATGGGGCTCCTACTCCAAATGGCGTGAGGTATAATTAGGAATTCACAGTAGGGATATCCCCTTGGTTGATGCATTTTCAACACCATCAACAGTGCGCAAGGATCCGACTTGATTACTAAGTTTCCATTCTCTCTATTCATCATGATTTTCATGGCATAAGATCAATATATATTTTCTATTTTTTCTTCGTTCGTTATGTACCTGTAACATTCACACACAAGTACCACCAAGAAAAATATAAAAATACTAGATAATCTAGGATACTTTAGGGAGGGATAATTCCCAGAGATTTCATATCCAAACCCTAAATATTTTGATATTACTTTTATAAGCATCAATCCTACAATTTGAATCTCAAATCCAATTCTACCCTCACTAGAGTTTTCCATTTCACCCTACACTCCCTACAAATCCTAGAGATCAAAAGCTAGGGTTTTTATAAGAGAATAGGGTTAGGATTTTTCTTATGACTAGGGTTTCCAAATACCAATTAGGGTTTACTAAAAAAATTAGATGCCAAAAACTTCAAACAATATGAAGACTACAAACCCTAGAACCAAAAAGAGAAATCTCAAAACCCTAATCTGATTTAGGTTAGACCTTATATGGATAAAAATAATTATATGTACCTCAAGGACTACATATCTTAGTCCTCCAGGATCACAAGAAGTTTGTTGTAGTGGTCTCTTTAAGATACCATGATATTATTTCTACTTTTTAAGAATGAATACTCTAAAGATGTCGAGGTCAAGGACCACCTTCAAAGGTACTGCAACTTTCGTTGATGTCAATATCTTCTCAAGAGAAATGTTATCCCTAAGGTGATTAATTGTAGTTTCATAATCCTTCAATCTTGGTACCAATTTCTTCCAAACAAGCATAATTTCTTCACAAATTTTAATTTGAATCCAAATATCGATGCAACATGCTTCTCATTTCCACTTGCAAATATCTAAGGATAGTAATGAGGGTAAATTTTCTTCACAAGAACTATATGACAATCCTTTGTTGTAAAATTAGGCTTTTCCTATGGTCATAAGTTTCATTACTTGCTTGACTGTAAGTCTTGAAATGTAACTTATGTAATTTTCGGATGGGTAACAGTGATTAGTGTATTCAAGTTACTAGATAGACAAATGCTACAAAGATGAGTTGCACCAATGGACAATAGGGAAATGACAAATAAATTAAAATATGTAAGGAAGGTAAGACATAGGAGTGTGAAACTTGCAATTATGAATTAAGCTCACACTCCCAATTGTCAATGCTCGGGATGCAAGGAGAAATGCAATATTTAGTCTAGGATGAAAATGCAAGATGACCAAATTAAGAATTACTTCAATCAGATTGTAAATTTGAAAAATTCTCGGGGAACAATCATTTGTAACCAATATATCCCAATTTCCAATTATCAAGCATTATTAAAAGATCCAAATACAATTTAGAGAGACACTTCAAAAAAATTTACTTAATGAAGCTATGATAGCAATGCTTCTTGATTACTTATATGTGATTATTATGATTAATCCTTCACTTATTAAATTTGGTAATTAGGACAAGAGGAATATTTGAAATTTTAGGAGCACAATTATAAGAAATTAGATGATATTGCTAATAGTGAAATTAGATGATGAAATGCAACAAAAATATTTAAACTTGCTAATAGTTTCTCTCATTTGATGGAGTGTTATAGGACTTTCAACCAAACATGTATTTTTCAAATATATCTTCGTTGAGTGACGGAAGTTCAGGTAGGATAGAAGAAATTGACCAAACATCAGTTACATCGCTTAGCAGGTGAAGATTAATTAGAGGTGAAAATATTAGAAGAAAATTCCATGGATGCATGGAATTTTTTCTCGCTAAAGGGGGATCATGTTTTTATGACAATGAGAGCATAGATGACATCGAGGTTCCCTTGATGTACAAACATCTAGTGAAACAATGGGTACCTAGGGATCTTCTTGAAATAAACATTGATTTTTATGTCAATGAAAGGATATATTGCATTGCCCCATCGTCATTACATGCTTTGGGGCTATTTTCCATGGATGACATAAAGGTATGTTACAACGGGTTAAATTAGTTGATGGAGTATGCCAAGCTCTGTTACATCTACAATGTCTGGGTATGACTAATATAATATACCAAAAATATGTGAAGACATATCATGGCCGCAAGTTATATAAAACAAAAAGGCATTTTTCAAAATAAAGGTGCAACTATGTCTATGATGGAAGGCCAAAATCAACAGGGAATATTGTAAGGTTTATAAATAGTACATGACATGTGATCACAAATAAGCAATCCAATTGCATATTCGAGGGGTGTGAAGGAAATTGTGTATTTGTAAGTGTCATAAAATCAATAGCTACAGGGGAAGAGTTTCTCATTAATTGCAATTTGAATTGAATAGATACAAACATTACAATTATGGGGGCGACATGTATTATATTCTACCCAACTTTAGACATATGTCATTAGTGGTTTTATTATTAATATAATCATGATTAATTGTAGATGATTTTCTTGTTTTTTTAAATGTGTCATAATGAACTTTCAAGATATCATAATATCTACGAGCAAGTATTTAATTGGATAAACTTCCCCTGTTATGTAAAAAAATGGAAATTTTTGCTGATCTAAAATATTTCATCAAATTCAAATCTTTGAATGTTTATAGTTGAGGATGGTGGAAAAAAATTACAAATTACACTTATTTGATCAATAATGTGACAAGGGGAAGGCACCAGCCTCAAAGCAATCCACAAACTTTCTTGAGGAAATGCTCATTGAAGAAGCAAATTTTTTGTCCACCGATCCGATCCAAAAAATAAGGAAGCTTCAAACAAAATTAAGCAAGCAAATCAGTTCTTTAATTATAACTAAGTTGTAGACAGAAGAGATAAGAGGAAAAATCAAAACCGTGATGGGCCAAATTTACCACTATGGGGTAACAAACTCATTTAATTATCCATTTATTATTTATGATTTTGATTATCTCATCCTTTATATATATATATTATATATATATTATATATAATATATATATAATATTATATATATATATAATATATATATATAATATATATATATATATTATATATATATAATATATTATATATATATATAATATACTCTTTATTTTGTTGGAGTTCTTGAGGAGTACGTACGATCCTCATTATTGTGCGACTACGGTGACCGACATTGGTAGCATCATTGATCTTCCTCTTATGAGTGACGCACTAGTAATTAATCCCAATAGACCCACTAAAACACACACACCATGATCTGCACCCCCTGAACAACATACTCTAGGATTTGCACATGATGCTATGGATGTAGAGCGTGATGCCATCGCGGATTTTGAAGCAAGCTTTCCTGGATATTCCCATGTTACTATAATGAGAACACTATCAATTTCATTTTTGGTAGATGACGACCATGTCCCCATGAAATTAGAGAAGCCTTCAGGTATTTAAGAAGTTTCTTAAATATTAAGTACAATCCAATTGAAATTTACATATAGTCTATGATTATTTTAAACTAATGATAATTGTTTGCAGGAAATGATGTATTTTATAGGCACTTGTATGACCTAACCTTGGAACTATTTAGGCCCACCATTCACACAAACTGGAAATCCCAACGTTCCAAGTGGAAATGGACAAGATGGTTGGCATATTCGGTGAGGGTACCTTCAACAAAACTGGAGTTACCTCCAAGGTAGTCTTAAATTTAAAGCGTATTCGGGACTAGTATAGGTGTCATTTGGAAAGGGCCAAGTCGTATGAGTGCCCTCCAACGATTCCAGAGAGGGAGTGGAAATCCCTCATCTTAGATGAAAATGAGAAGGTGCTTCAAAAAGAAGGGAAGACACCACTTGGACCAAGAAGGTATGTTAAAATTTTAATAATGTAACTATGATGCTTTACATCATTGCAACATCTAATTAGGTTTTTCAATATTTTAAATAGAAGCTCCCATATACATCCAAATCCAAAAAGGCTAGAATATCTAAACATGGGCAAGATCATATTGGCCCAGGTGGTTACTCAAAACTAGCCACAAAAATGGTAAGTATATGAAAAAAAATTGCATCCAAATTATAAATTCTTAACAATTTTAATTTAATATTAAAGAAGAAGAAAAATTCATGTTCTCTTGCAAAATTGCAGGGGTGGCAATTTTAAAGAACCTCCCATGGATGAATACATCAAACTCGCTTTCAAGTATAGATATCAAGTTGTGGTTGAACATAGGACAAGATTAGGGTCTACACGGCCTTCCGACACCCGACTTGACACTCAGGTAAATAAAAGAAGCAAAAAAATTCATAAATTATTACTTGTACAATTTATTATGGTTATTAATTTTGGTGAATGCAAGCAATGATGATACAACACATGAGCCTAGTGACGGTGGAGTGCCTCTTGAAATTGATGTTCAACTTAGTACTGGAGGTATTTCATGTGTTATAAAAAAATTGTATTATGGATTACAATCAAAAATATTTAAATGCAAATGGTGTACTAATTATAACATTCTTTGTTTCTACTCCAGAGCATGTCCAGGATGAGGCAAGACAAGAGGAGGAACATATGGCCACATCCGATAGTACTCCGCATCCCTCCAAAACTAAAGAAGGTAAAGAACACTCTACTAACATTTTTATTAATAAAACATTTGTAATAATAATAACTATAAATATGAATTAAACATTTTTTTATTATTGCAGCCGATGCTCCACCCCCCTTGGAGCAACGTAGATGTATGACTAGGTCTAGAGCAAGGCAAACAAATCCCATAACAGCTAAAGGGAAAGATGACATCCTTGTGAAATACCTAAACAATAGAAAGAGACTGAAAAATAAATGACTGTACTTGTTTATTTAGGGCCTATTTTTTTGAGTACCACCATTTTTACTAACAGGTTGAATGCCTCATGGCATGTGCAGATGAAATTATTTACTATATTAATAAAATGTTGTGATTTTTCCATTGGAAAAAATTAGAACAACCTTGTTTCATATTATGTAAACATATTTTTTGTGATAAATTTATTGAGATGAAATATTTTGTGGATGTACAAATGAATGAATAAATGTTTTATGTTTGTTTCTTTATGTATCTTAATGTCTTTCTTTCAACTATTTCATCTTGTCATCATCAATCCATCCTTCCCATACCTTCAACTAATTGAAGCCTTCTCAAGAAAGTGATTCCTTTGACCTTTTGGTTATCTTCTCACACTACTACCAAAGATGAGCACATCTTGACTTCATAGTTGCCTATCATTAAGCTTCCCTCAATATTTTCCATATAATTGAATTTGCTTCAACTCATCATGAACTCCTACAACATTCTTCCAAGTAGCAAAATAATATGTTAACCACATAACCAATAAAAATATTAACATTAGCTTTACCTCATCATGACAACATTCTTATGATCCATCTCCACTCGAATCTTCCTTCTTGCATCAGATTACCCAAGGATCGAACTTGATTACCAAGTTACCATTTTCTTTTGATGTTGATTCGAGAAAGTTTTAACATTTTATCCATTCTAGAGTAAGCCAAATTCATCCTTTTAGGCATCAAATGAAAGATTCACCATGCATAATTCAAGACCAACCATTTCTTACATAAGTATGTGTATATGAATCCTATCCAAAATCTATTTAAGCATGCATTCAATCTTTCATATAATCATCTAGTTATATGTCCTTGACCAACTATCCTACATCAAATGAGCCTGTAACTTGACTAACTAGATTCCTTCATCCTTCAAGCATATTATTTCCATACTATATGGAATGTATACTAATATTGTCATAAAACTTCTTCCAAGAGTATTCCAAAATGATGACTCTTATAGGATCATGATGATCCAATTTAGGTGCAATGGTTGCATCTAACATAATGTTAGACACTGTATGGATGAAGACTTATGCCATATGGTCCTCAAGGATTCTTATTCTTGAAAGACAATGATCTTCATGAAGCAAGTCAATCAAGTAGATTCTATATATACTACATGATTATTTCTATGATGCCATACAAAAAAACATTTTAATACATTAATGCATGCTTACTCCTTTAACATTAATTCCTTCTGGGTCCTTACTGTCCCCCCCTTTCATCATTCTTTGATTTGACATTTCTTACTCCTTATCTTTCTTTCTTTATGTACATGGAACTTTAACTGCAACCAAGAAGGATATACAAAAACAAAGACATGATAACGTTTTATGGTTTTTATGGATTTCTTAAAGAGCACACTCCTAGGGTTCTTATACACAAACCCTAAAATTTCTTGACCTATCCTTTGAAATGTCAACCCTAAGGTTTTTATGTCATACTCTAAACTTGATTTGATTCCACTTTCGCTAGATTTTACCATAAGCCCCTATATCTTCCTTTCAAACCCTAAAATTTAGTAGCTAGGGTTTCTATGAGGGAATAACCAAATTAGGGTTAGGGTTACTTACTTAACAAGGTTTTCTAATTCAAGTCTCCTCTAGGTTTTTCAATCCCTAGATTCCAAAACCTTTCAAACCCTAGATTCTAGTCTTACAAAAGCCTAATTACTAAACATACCCTTTATAACTTGAAATGCACATAAAGAAAATGTGTACAAGTGCCCAAATGGGTTTTTTACAATGACAAGTAATCTTTGACTCATGAAAAACCTAAGAGACGCAATGACAAATAACTTGAGCATGAAACCCATGCTCCAAAAATAATCTTTTTATTCTTCACATTATTTTCCTTTCTCCGTTTTACATAAAAAATACATCATGACATGAGTCAAATGATAATTAACAAAGTTATAGATGAAATGAGAACTACTACCTCAAAATGAGAACTCTAGCCCAAAAATGCCAAAAAAACATGAAAAGATAACCCAAAAACGAAAAAGTGTGTATTCCAGAACAATGTTTTTTTAAGGGTAAATTTTCAACATTTTATTAAAAACCATTTTTTTTTTCAAAAACGATTGGAAAAACACCCTCAAAACAAAAAGTGTTGATGTTGGAATAACAAAAAAAGTGGATAATCTCTAACAATGTAATTAAAGATAAAACATTAGGACTTTGAAAAACCGTAAAATTCCAACAATTTTCATCCATCTTGTTAAAGATAAAACATCTTGACTCAAAAAAACCCTAAAATTGTAATTGTTTTCAACCACAACATTAAGGATTAAATATCATAACTTAGAAAAACCTTAATATTTTGACAAGTTTTCAACCATGGAATTGAAAACCTTAAGTTTTTAACATACTTGAACCATGAAATTATTGGCAAATTATATGACTAAAACAATTTTTAAAAATGAACAAGTAAATGGACGATTCATTATTCCAAGAGTAATTTCTATTTTAAAGGCTAAAAGCATAAGTCTTTTGAAATCTTAGCCTAAGACAACTTATCTTGTGCAACACCATCAAAACGAAGTTCCCCCTTTCAATGAGGCATTAAATTTTCAACATTTTTAAAAGTATCTTATACCAAATGATAACAATAAATAATATCATGGCAATATCACTATATAATTTAAAAACTGAACATTAATTTCTAATATTTTTTTACTTTTAATCAAAATATGAACAAATGATAACAATAAATAATATCATGGCAATATCACTATATAATTTAAAAATTGAACTTTAATTTCTAATATTTTTTTACTTTTAATCAAAATATGGACAAATGATAACAATAAATAATATCATGACAATATCACTGTATAATTTAAAAGTTGAACATTAATTTCTTATATTTTTTTTACTTTTAATCAAAATATGAACAAATGATAACAATAAATAATACCATGGCAATATCACTGCATAACTTAAAAATTCAACATTAATTTCTAACATAAATTATTTTTGTAATTCATTGTTGCATTGTGGATATTCTAAAGAAAGAAACAAATAAAAACATAAAAAATTAAATTAAAAAAAGAGAAAAATATTATTAAAAAAAAATACATAATTTAGGAAAAAAAAAAAGATAATAATATCATGAGATAAATTTAAAAACAAACAAACAAAAAGAGAATAAAATAAAATAAAATAAATATAAAAAAACACAATAAAAAAACCATTAAATTAAAATTAAAAGAAATAAATAAGGAACAAAACATAAAAAAATTAAACTTATAAAAAAATTAAAATAAAAAAGCATGACAAAAACAATCAAATATAAAAAATATATATAAAACTATAAAAACTATAAAAATAAAATAAAATTTGCTTGGAAAAAAAAAAAACAAAGAAAAAACACATAATTAAAAGGAAAAACAAAAAAAAACATCAAAAATCAATTTTTAATTTTATTTTTATTACTTTTTATTTTATTTTATTTTTTATTGTTTATTTTTTTTAAAATTAAAAATAAAACAAAAATTACATAAAAAATAATAAAATAAAATATTTAAAAATAATTAAAAAAATAAAATTAAGAAGAAAAAGTTAAAAACAAAATTTAAAATAATTGAAATAAAAAAAAAGAAATAATAAAAAATAAAAAATAAAAAAATCAATTTAAAATAACTATATACAAAAACAAATTAAAGAAATTAAAACATTTAAAAAATAAAAAATTATATATGTGTGTCTGTTAAAAAGAAAAATAAAAAAAACTGGCCGTGGGTGCTCAACCCTGGGATGGCAGGAAACTACCAAATGAAAGATTCATTATGAATAGCTTATGACTAAATTTTCTTCCAAGATTATATGAATCTAACCCAAAAGTTATTTCAAACATGCATTCTTAATATTATACACAATCATCTAGCTACATGTACTCAACAATAAGCCTGGAACTTTACCAACTACATTCCTTCATTCTTTTCAGAATATTGTTTCCATACAATATGGAATACATACTAATCTTATCATAATGCTTCTTCCAAGAGTCTTCTAAGATGATGACTCTTATAGGATCATGATGATCCATCTTAGCAAAATGACTTCCTCTAACATGAGGTTAGACAATGTATGGATGAACACATGCATAATGGTCCCCAAGATTTTCATTCTTAAAGGACTAGATTATTTCAAGCAATTCAAACAAGTAGACTTCAAATATGTTACTATCACCTATTTTTATCTATGATGCCATGCAAAAACCACACAATGATACAAGCTTACTCTTTTAATGACCTTGTTAGCATTAGTTTCTTCAAGGTCCTTATAGTTCCCTCCCTCCATCATGCTCATCATTTCCAAGGAGTCATTATCAAGCATGATAGCTGATTTTCTTCTTTTTTCCTCCTCATCTTGCTTTCACTTGCAATATTTATTAGCAAGTACAACCAAGAAAAGTATGTAGATACAAGAGCATGATGTCAATCCAATCAATATAGGGTTTCCATGGTTTTCCCATAAGGTAGACTCCTAGGGTTCTTAAGTACAAACCCTAAATTCCTTGCTCCTTTTCTAGGAAACATCAATCCTAGGGTTTCAATGTCAAACCCTAGATTTCAACCAATTCCACCTTTAGCATGTCCTAGATTCTTTTAGCAAACCCTATATGTCAAATGTTAGGTTTTCTATGAGGGAACAAACATATTAGGGTTTCTCATTAAGGCTTTTCCTATTTAAGTTCCATCTAGGGTTTTCAATCCCTAGATGCCAAAATATTTTGACTAGATGAAATCTACAAATGCTAGGTTCAAAACATGCAGCAAAACCCTAACTCATTGCTATATGTAGATCATTTATAAAAAAAAATATACATACCCCAAATATCACATACCTCTATCTTCCATGTTCATTAGTTAGGGGACACCAGTTACCTATGTCATCCCTTCATCTAAGGATAAACCTTCTTCATCAATTTGTGACCTTCTTCCTTCTATTATCCTATGCAAATAGTTTTGGAAAGAGACTTCTTCAACACCTTGTTTAGGCATATTCATCCCTCCTAATAGTCACTTCAGAAGCTCAGTCTAGTCACCATAGGTTTACTAACTATTCCGTCTATGCAAGGAAGATAAACCACACAAATCTGAGCACAAAATAGCTCATTTTTCCACCTTAGTCTGTGTTGGCAAACTTTAGTCTTCCATCCTCTTCAAGGTGACTTTCTCACTATCTTAAGAACTACTTTAAGATGCCAATGCCTGATGCTTCCACTAAAGTTTGCATTTTCCTTAATTTCTTATTTTTCATTAATAGGTCTGATATCTATTTCTTATATATAAATCTTGATACTATCAAAGCCTTTCGGCCCTCTAACTAGTGATTTTCACAGTCATTGCATAGACCTTGAGAAAAATGCTTCTCCGTTTAGCAGTTTAGATCCTACTACATGGTGTCTTCTCTTGATTCATAGTCTACGTCTAAACTTATCTAAGGAATTTAAGCCCTCTAAACAATTCACTACAAGATCCTCAATCCCTTTGCAATATTCACACACATGTGACTAGATACTACCATCAAATTTTAGCACAAAAACACTTTCCAATCCTTTGACCTATAACAAGGAAATTTCTCCGTCTAATCCACACTCAATTGGATTCAAATTGCCCTCCTATAGCTTTGAATCAAGGCTTCGGATATAAGGCTATTGGTGCCAAATTATGAACTTATTTTGGAGCAAAGACAGTGATGAAAACAAGCTTGTTCTAGGCCTTTAACTAACTCAAAAATTCGATAACCTTAACCTCTAGTTCTAGCAAAAAATCTTTCCACTTTAATTACGAGAGTTGTTCAAGGTAAGTTACTTTCAAGTTGATTATTTTGCATAATACAATACACTACCTTGATGGCAACCCATATAGGTGATGGATCACTGTACAACAGGTCAATAGCAAACATTGATGAACAACTCTCAAATATTGAAGAAAATAAGGAGTACGCAGGCACACCGTTCAAAAGGTGCGTACACGCAGGCATGTCTTATATAAAGTGTGTACATACCCGCAGGATACCCATTCATTGGGTGCGTACCCCCAGTGCACACACTTCAAGGCAGTTAAGCGCCCACACATGG
>APFE031176198.1:3606-14342 GCA_000404065.3 Pinus taeda
TATTTATTTACCATACCTCTCATTTATTTATATTTTTATTAATTTACCATACCTCTTTTATAAATATGGTATTTGGGCCTTTGGCCCATAGGATCCACTTAAATAAAACCAATTCTTGAAAATGGGCGAATCGAAGGTTGTAACTCCTAATTTCAAGGGCTAAATTTACCTTTTTTACCCTCTCCCTTAAAATAAGGTGGGCTATTTGAGGTATTTGTAAAAATGTACTATGATACAAAATATTCGCCCACTAAAAATTTAAAACCCCTTAATTTTACCAGAGGGCGAACATTCACCCCTAAAATCACCCCTACTTGAGATGCTTCTCCATTATACCCCAGACCTGTCTTGATTAGAGGGGAACGCCGCACACTGATAATATCATCCAGAGTTTCAGATCCTTTAACAAATTTAAGATTAAGGGCCTTTGTTTTCTCAATTTCTTTTCTAAGGCCAACAATTTCACATTCTAACTTCTCAAGAGATTTTTCTTTTTCATTAAGTTGAGTTTGCAGAGTATCAATGATCATATTCCTTTCTTCTAAACATCTTTTGGCTCTAGAAATTTCTTCATAAAAGCCATCCATATCTATAGCATCCATGTAATCCTCATCTTCAAAATCCATTAAAAGTTTATAGTGATTACCTCATTCATCTTCATCACTATTTGATAGTCCATCACTATCTTCATGAGTGTAATAGCTTTTCTTATTTGCATTTTGTTTCTTGTACCTTCTAACAGATTCCTTCCCCTTGTCAATCTTATCCTTGTGAGGACATTTGGCAGCATAGTGACGTAATATTCCACAAGCAAAGCATTTGAATGGTAACTTACCTCGGAATCGTCCAGTGCCCCATTGAAGATTTTTGACAAAATTTGATTCTTCTTCTTCTTCTGATATGTGTCCAGACTCATAGTAGTTTCCTTTGCCAGATGCTTTGAGGGTAGCTTCTCTCCTATCTGATGGTCCTCCTTTCCTCATCTCATAAGCAGTTAGAATTCCATGCAGTTGTGACATTTTAAGGTTTTGAAGATTCTCCTTTTCTTCTATTGCAAAAACTTTAGATTCAAACCTAGGGGACAAAGATCTTAGAACTTTTTCAACTACAACAACTTCCTTTACTTCTTCACCCAAATTTTTCATACAATTAACAATCTCATCTACACGAAGAAAATAGTTAGGCACATTTTCATCATTGTACATTATGAGATTTTCATACTGAATTCTGAGGGTTTGAAGTTTTGCTCGTTTTACCTGATCATCTCCTTCATAGCTCAGAACAATCTTGTCCCATATTTCCTTAGCAGATTTATACTGCATGACTTCAACAAATTCAGATTGTGATAGACATCCCAATAGAGTATTAACCGCCTTTGCATTCGTTTCATATTTCTTCTTCTCAGCTGGATCTGTGGGAGTTGATGTTGGAAAAGTATACCCTGTATCTATGATATCCCAGACTTCAGTACCCAGAGATTGAAGATAGGCAGTAACTCTTACCTTCCACTATACGAAGTTTGTCCCATCAAAAACCAGTGGCCTGATTGATGCTTCCCTCTCGTAGTTGCTCATGATGAAAGATCTTCCTTCAAGTGATCAAGCTCCTTCAGAAGGGCCTGCTCTGATACCAATTGTTGGAAATAATACTGAGAGGGGGGGTGAATCAATATTATCAAGTCAAATATTCATTTTCTAAAACCAATTTGTATATGCTACTTCAGTTAATTAAAACTGCATATATACGCAACTATTCAGAAGAAAACTCGCGTATACAAAGAAATCTTTTAATTTACTTTAACCTTCTGATGATGATTGTTAATCTATGATGCAGAATCAAATAACCAGTAACCAAAGACAGTAAAACAGAGCAGAAGGACAATCACAGACAAGAACACAAGATATAAGGTGGAAACCCAATGTGGGTGAAAACCACCTGCTGCAATTCGTCTCTATCTTTATTTAATTAGAAACTTCTGTTTACAATGTACGGTTGCATTCCTTTACCAGTACGCAGGCTGCAACCTGCAGAGAGAAACAACTCTCTCTCGTTTTCCAACTTCTCCTCGAAGGGAGCTACAACCCCCTTTAGCTCTTGTACTAGCCAAGATACTAGTACATAGGTGTTGGCCTACAAAAGGGTACAACCTTCTCTTTCTTCCAAGGACCACGTTTCATAAATTTTCATATTGGATCCATGAGCATCAATGAACCATTAAGAATTTCTCCATCAACCAATCACCTTTCACCAATTAGATCTGAATCAAGTAGATATCTCTCTGACAATTGTACTCAAAACACAATACCAGAGACCACACACCAAAACAGAACCCAAAACACAACAACAATGAACAGAAGCAGCAAGATCACAGTTTAAAACATATACGCTACTTTATCAGCCTGAAACATGCATGCATACACTTCTGCGTATGAAACAACCTGTGTATACGTGTTATGAGTTCACTGAACCTGTGTGTATATGCGCCTTCACTTCACTGAACCTGCATACAGATCTATAAAGGATAATTCACTCTCTCAGATATTCAATCACTAATTAACCCAGATTATCAGACTTATAGATCAAGCAAGCGCCACATCTAACAGATCAAAATCATTTAAAGATACTATCAGTCAATCTTAAAGATTATGACCCATGAATAGAACTTATCCTTCCTTTTGCACGAAGGTTCCTCCTTCATCCAGATCCAGATCTGCATCACAGCCCAATTACCAATATACTAGCTCTAGCATTTTATCAGATATTCAATAATAATGCAAATGATCCTTTGCCACATGATCTCCTTCCTCTTTTATAGTCTTAGGCCTTCCTCAATACCATGGTCCAAAACCATAACATTTCAATACCATGAACCGAAAACTAGGGATCAACACATCTGTCGAGACGCCATGGTCCAAAACATAGGTTCAAATCCCAAGGACTAACTACCATGGACCAAAAGTATGATCCCAAACATATATGCTCTTTTTAAACGTATAACACGCGTGTATACGCATCTTTGTTTAGATGAACCTGCGTATATGTCTTTTTCTTCTCTCTGAGTGCCTGAACTAAGATCTGTTACCAAAGAGAGTTGCCATCAAGGACAACACCTATGCCATAGCTCCAAACCTGTGCCATAATGCCAACAAAAATCATAAGAGGACATCAGGATCAACAACTACATCGGATTTGGCCTATAGGCACTAAGTTGCATGTACGTTTTCCTCACTAGTTTTGGCATGCATGGCATATGCATGTGGTTTGTTGGTTGTGGTATGTCATTGGCATAGAGGATGGCCAAGATTGACAATGGCTTGCTTAGCCTTTCCATTTTTTGGATAGCCATGGAGATTGTGATTTTATTTCCTTGTTTTGTTTTGGTTAGTTCTCATGTTTCCTTGGCTTAGGTTATGCTACTAGTTCCTAGAGCCTTGGTTGGACAAATGCTTTGGAGCCCTGTAACAACATGGGTTAAGTTACTAGTCCCGTAGCCTTGGTTGAAAAAGCACTTTGCAGCCTTTGGTGGGTTGAGTTACTAGTACTAGAGCCTTGGTTGGACAAACTCTCTAGAGTCCAGTAAAATTTGTGGGTTGAGTTACTAGTCCCGAAGTCTTTGTTGGAACAAATGCTCTGGAGTCTTGGAAGGCTTGGATAAAGACCAATATGATGATGGTTTTTTGATGTCCGAATGTGAGGTGAAATAAGTATTTGATGGGTTGAGGTAGTTGGCCTCTGGAAGCCCTGGATCTTTTTGGATTGATGTGTCTTATGAGATCCCACATTCATGCTTGGAATATGGCATGGGGGTGAATGGTTGAAGAGATATTTTGATCAGCCATTCTGTGGTCGGGTGGAACGTGGAAGCCCCATCCCGGGTTTGGATTTACATCATCAACATGAGGTTATTTATCCTTCTATTTATATGATTATAATACTATTTTATATGTGGATTATATGGCTGTGATTTCATTGGTATTTATTTTGCTATTATGTTGATTATGTATGTGTTTTATGATAGTAGGTATGTAATTTTTACTTGTATATGAATTAACAACGTATCTATGGCCTAATGGATGAAAATACAACTAGAGTGAAAAGGAAACAATGGCTCATAGCGAATTTTAGATAAGTATGAGACCCCTATTTCAGATATGTTATTTACACCTCTATATTACATATCCGTGATATGTTTGAGGAATTCCTTTCATGGCTAGTAGGGGTCCAATCAATATGTTATTCAAGTAATTTCATTATTAATGTTGTTTCCATGTTATCTTAATGTTTTAAATGTGTCGTTAAATTCTGGGTAGTGACCTGGGCACTAGGCCTAAAAATGTAACTTAAATCCCAGGGATGCTAGCACATAACTGAGAAAACTAGTCCCTAGATGCTGGCTTGTAGGCTTGTGAGAGCATCCAGAGGTCCCTGGACATTGCCATGCCCATAGCATGAGAGCGTCTAGAGGTCAAGTGGTCCAAAGTCTTAGTGGGACCTAAGGGTAGGTTGGCAAAAAGGTTTGGATGGTTCGTAAGGGTCCTAATGCTAAGGTTCAAGGTGTGTATGGTGTTTTATCGTTAGTTCCATTTCCTTAACATGAACTTGGAGGTGAAATCATATCATAGTGGCATATCATTAAATGTTTACCCTGGTTGGCCGGTTGCTTGGGTAGATGTGGGAGGAGGGTGTTACAATGTTAGTGTTGGCTAACTGTTTTTCCTAACTATTAATGTGACGACACACAAACCTTCAATCGTATCACATTTGATCGAACATTGCAGACATATACACGGTGGAAGCTTGGGGAGTTTTTCTCAAAGGGAAACACCTTACGGCATAATTACATATTAGAAACATAATACATATAAAGAATGTTATAATAAAAAAACTCTCATAAAATTTTAAGAATGGTATTTTCTAATTATATCGATGTTTTCTTGCACAATATATGAGGAGTATGTTATAAAGAATTTCTTATAAGAATTTCATTAAAATGAAATAAAAAATAAAATATGAATGTAAAACTATGCATTATTATAAAAGATATCAATAGAAAAATAAGTTGGAAAATTTGCATGATGCCTATTGTTTCTATATGATTTGTGATTTTTTTTAATGCTTGTATATATAATTGAATTTTGTATGAATATTTATGCTACAATTACTTGTTAAAACTTGAAATTTGGTTTGATGTGATATTCTTATTATCATAAAACACTAAATGTAAGAATACAGACAACATGTAATACCCCGTGGTCATGTAAATAATTGTCATTTAATTTTTTAATGTGCAAGGAGGGTAATTCTAGATCAGGTGAAATCTAGTAAAAGAACATTTGACATATTTTTATTTTTTATTTATTTATTTTTATTTTTTATCTTCTTAAAAACAAATGTTATGCCAAGTTACGGAAATTACGGAAAAATACCCCCCAAAAAAAAAATCTTTAGTTTCTAGGTAGTTAGATAGTTACTTCCTCGTCCTTCAGAGATTAAAAGGAAAAAATCTCAGTTTGGGAATGTAGTAGTGGCTGGAGAAGGAAGTGTAAGGAAATGAAGGAAAGAAGATAACCATTTACAGGACTTTGTCAAGGTTACTTCAAATATTAAAATGAAAACATGTCAGTGTGGGAAAGCAAGAGTGGATGAAGAGGGAAGTTTGAGGCAATGAAGGATATAAGATAATCATTCACAAGATGTTGTCAAGGTATGCAGGACTACTGTTGTAGGGTGTTCTCGAGCTAGTCATGAACCAGTGGACGACATGGAATAAAAATTCTAGACTGGACTTGACTAGTGGTTTGCGGTCCAAGAATTTATTTACTGTCTAAAACTGCTCTAGAAACTAAGGAGGTTGGGGGAAACCTAGATGTAATTTCCAATCTCATAGGTTGGGTGGTGGAGTCTTCCTACTAGTTCCAATTCCTTGGTTGAGAAAATTAATAAAGAAAAATATATTATAATTAATTAATATTTTTTAATATTTTCTTAAATATGCTGATGAATGAAGAAATTTATTTCATGAATGAATATTGTTAGTTGTAGGAGAACATAGGTCTTCTATAATTTTTTCTAACTGTTTTATTGTTCAAAGAAAAGAACATTGTTACATTTCTGTAAGGAAAGAAATAATGTTAAATTTGTAATGGAAATATATGTGCCTTTGTGCTTAGGTTTCTGAAAAGAAAACACCCTTTGTTCTTAGAGAGAAACATTATAATGACATATACTATAAACATGTAGAACTAAGCTAGCACATAACCAAATATCACAATGAATGCGATTATCTTTCAGAACAATGAAGGCAATAGAATCGGGGGGTTCCATTTTAAGCACCATTGGATCGAATCAAATTTCCTTTAAGGAGAGGTCTGCAATAGAATGAATCACGTATTTAGTGCCGCATCGGTAGAGAAAAGGTCCCAGAAATTTCTAGGTCTTGCTTCTCTGTCAGACACTTCAGTAATACAAGAAAATAAAGAAACTAGGACATTTTTAAAGAATGGTAATGGAAGTGAATCTAAACTACATGACAACGATGAACCAAGTTCCAAAAGAATTTACATTTAAAAAATGGTGCATGAAAGAATGAAACATAGAATGATCCAAACAAATAAAATATATATCCATAATCAATGTAACTTTTGCTACAACTCTCAGTGCACATAAACCGGTCATTACATTATTGTAAACAAGATCATTCTAAAATCAATTTGGAAGAAGACAATATAATATGGAAGTCAAAAAACAAGACTCTTATAATTCCAACAATGTTGAATATACCTTTTTTTAACAAATAATAACAAGTTGGGGTTGAGAGACGAAATCACAAATTCAATAGAATGAAAATAAGTCTGTGATAAGGGGAATTTACAAAGGCTTAAAGGCTAAACAACAAATAGAAATATTATTCTTCGACTGTCTTAAACCCTTGTGTAGGAACTAATAATTTTCTACCAAAATAGAAACTCTTAATAAGAGAACCCTTAGAAATAAAAAGGTGTTAAGGTTGGAAAGGAACGAGGCGATTCCACACCGAATGATAGGGTTTAGTGAAACCTGGAAAAAAAACTTGAGTCCGAGGTAAGTACAACAATGGAAAAATGAAAGATAACTAAGATGATATGTGGGAATAATGTATCTCAACGTGAGAGAAAATAGAGCGAACTAGGGTAAGGCACACTCTGAAACTAATCAAGAAAATAAGTAAACAATATATGATTGGAAAAGATAATACTCGTGAAGAATTGGAGTGAGTCCTCCACCAAGAAGGAACAATCTTTTGAGAAACTAAATGAATTCTTGTTATTTTAAAAGGATATAGGAGAAATAGAGAATGCTCGAAGGAAAAGGGTCAGGTACCTGTAAAGGGTGGCTACGCATTTACTCTAGCTAGTTAAAAACATAGGTAACATTCCATTGATACCTGCAGGAAAAATAAGAAAATATGTCATATAATTGTGACAAAACCTAAGAAGAGTGGGAAAAATTGCAAGTTTAACCCTTGGAGTGTACATGTAAGAATTGGTATGAGGAAACAACTTGAAAACCCTAATAGATAAAGACCAAGTTGCAGAGCTCGTGAAAATCTCCATAGAAATGACATACTGATTGGACAAGCAGTTCAACCGAAACTTGGTTGGTTACACTTAACTTCCTAGAGTAATTATGAGTCATTTGATCATGCGATAGAAAATGAATCACAGATCCTAGACCCAAGTGTTCAATGTTAGACAATGTAGAGTTAATACAACCAATATGTGGAGGAGTCGAGAGACTTCCAATGAACCCCTTGGTAATCAATTAACCTATGTTTGATAACATAATAAAGTTCACAAGGTTCTATTTGTGATACACGATAATATGAGAGGTAGAATCGCAACTCGGTAGTATAACCTTGGGTGAGAAAGTTGGATATACTCAAAACAAATATTCATGCCACACACACACACACACATATACAAAAAAGCAAGAACCGAGTTGTCTATGTATATTTATACGCTCAACCATGTATTAACCAAAGCATTAAATCAAGTGCATGATTATGATTTACCTTATGTATTGAGGGGACTATAAGATATTCACATAATAATAGCTAATATTGATTGTTGTTTGGGTTAGTTGATTATTAATTTTTTTTCTTTTGTATTGATGAGTGGTTAAGCATATTACAAGTGGTATCAGAGCGCCCAGGTTGCAATATTGTGGTTTGTTTCGAGAAATTAAATAACATATGTTTTTATCACATAAAAGGCATAATGAGGAGAGGATACAAGAATCATACAACCATTAAGATCATATGTAGAATTTGGTCCTATACCAATCTTAGGCACTAACCAAGAAATGTGGGTTCAATTGGGAGGAGAAGACCAAAACTCCACCATTATGTTGTTGGATACTGTTCAACAACTAAGGGATGAGATGGCTAATATACGGGTGGACAAGGAAAGGATGATGTGATACCAAGAAAAAATATTGAAAAGCCTCTCTGATCACCAAAATCATAGGAATTCCATACCAAGCACTGGAAATGAAGACACGGACAAAGAGCATAGGTAGAGAGGTGAAAATGTGTCTGTAGGAAGCCACACCCAGAGGATGGATGGGGATAATGGTGAAAATGAGGAGGAATCTGAAAATGTATCAGACCATAGGAAAAATAAGAAACAAAAGACAATGATATGGAAGAAGGAGGAATTCAAGAAAATTAAACCCCTGACCTTTGACGGAGATATGGAAGAAGCCAATGAAGCATGGTTGATTAATATGAAAATATATTTTCATATTTATGAGTATGATGATAATATGAACACAAGGTTAGTGATTTATTAACTTCATTATGATGGGAAGAATTCAAAGTTTCTCATGCAATTGATGAGAAAGGAGTGACTTGGGAAGAATTTCATAATAATATCAAGGACAAGTACTTAATTGAGAAATTCTACGATGATAAGGTGGAGGACTTCCATGATCTCCGACTGGGAGAACTTTCAATGCATGAATTTGTGATTAAGTTTACATCCCTTTTGAGATATGTGCCTTACATACATGAGGAAAAGGCCAAAGTAAAACATTTTATGAGTAGCCTACCCATGTTCATGAAAGAAAATTTGGAGTTTGACAATCCCAAAACAATGGATGAAGCCATTTGAAAGGCACATATCTGCTATCAGTAGATGAAGCAAAAATGAGATGACAACAAGAGGTGGTCAAGTAAAATGGGACAGAAAAAATTTTAGAATGTTAGAGGCACAAAAATTGGAAATGCTAGAAATACACCCAGGAGCCAGCGTAAGCAACCTCCTCGTAAAAATGAGCAGAAATTCAGGGTGCAAAATGAACCTATGAAAGTATCAGTATCCAGTAAACCATAGGTCAGTTAATCAAAAAGACCTCCGTTACAATGTTGGGGTTTAGGGGAGCCTCATTATTTCAAAAATTCCCCCCATCGCACCATAACGGAGTAGACATCATTGAATATTTGGCTAAATTCCTAGAAGGTCAGAAATTCAAGGCTCAACGTTAACATCCAGCCAAATTTCTTCACCCATTGACCATGCCAGAGTGGAAATGGGAAGTAATTACTGTAGATTTTATAACAAGTTTTCTTAAATCTAAGAAATTGAATGAATCAATCATGGTGGTAGGAGAAAAATTGAGTACAGTAG
Organism: Pinus taeda; assembly: GCA_000404065.3. Taxonomy (NCBI): domain Eukaryota; kingdom Viridiplantae; phylum Streptophyta; class Pinopsida; order Pinales; family Pinaceae; genus Pinus; species Pinus taeda. Next base: position 13,272 of record APFE031176198.1, read on the forward strand.
CCCATTTAATTCATTTTCAATCTATATACAAAACCACACAAATTGTAGACATATTTAGGTGTGAAATATTCATATTACATGGGATGCCAAAGGTAATGATTTTTGATAGGGATTTAAAGTTCACATCCGCATTTTGAAAGACTCTTTTTACTAGTTTGGGAACACAAGTTCAGTTTAGCACTACATATAACCCTCAAACAGATGGAAAAACCAAGTGGGTAAACCAAATACTAGAATATATGTTAAGGATGTATGTAATCTAGAAACCGACTAAGTGGGAAGAGTATATTCATCTAGTTGAATTCATGTATAACAACAGTTATCACAAATGATTAAAAATGAGTACCTTCAAATTTTTATATGGGAGAAAGTGAAAAACGCCTATTAATTGGAAAAACCCAAAAAATAAGTTATTTTTGGTCCTTGATATGTTCACAGATATGGAATTGACTGTGAAACAATTATGACAAAGCTTGAATGTTTCCAAAGATAGGAAGAAAGTGTGTGTAGATAAGAAAAGGACTTATAGGGAATTCCAGGTAGGGGACCACATAAATGTTCGAGTGGAAGCCAAGAAAATCACTTTGTAGTGGAAGGGATGTGCAAAATTAGCTCCTCGAATATTGTGGACCCTTTCAAATTCTAGAAAGAGTGATACATGTTGCATACTAGCTGGCATTACCTAGCCATATGTGAGTCCATAATGTGTTTCACATCTCTTTATTAAAAAAATATGTGTATGATTCTAGAAATATTATTAACTGATAGAATGTGCAAGTAAAGATTTAATAAATAATTTTATTTTGTTAATTAATGATGCTTATCAACTATTAATAAGTTGATGACAATTTCATGAGGTTGAATAGGTATAACTAGATGGAGAATTCTTGTTATAGCCTTTACTTATTTTCGAATGGGGTGAAATAATGTTACAAAGGTGAGTTATCACTCAGGTTAAAGTGTAGTGGAGGCACTTTATCTTGGAAGGATGAAAGAGTTATGCAAAGATCATACCCTGACCTATTCCAACGGAAAGAATGAACACCAAGGACGATGGTTTGCTTGGGGGGG